>CM057455.1:492820000-492990000 GCA_016271365.2 Neoceratodus forsteri
TATTGTGATGCATTGTCATCCCACTGTTGCTCCACCACACAGGGCACACCAGGGAATTAGTCCTATATGGCTCAGTGTTCACTGCTGGACAAAAAGTTTAAATAAATACTCCACCACCTCTACCTCCTTAAGTATCTAGGAAACCATGATCATGTCCCGTCTAACCCTTTTAGTATCTAGGTTGAATTATTCAATTAGTTTCAGTTCTTCCTTGTAATGTAGCTCTAGCAACCTAAGCTGTTATCAGCTCAGTGGTCCTGCACTAAATCCTCTCAAATCTCTTAAATGTCCTTTCAATAGTACTGTGGTGGCCAGACCAGGAAGCAGTACTCCAGCTGTGGTCTAATGAAGGCCTTGCCCGGAAGTACAAACCCTCTTGACCTGTTCTTTTTTTTTTTCTGTTACCCCCTCCTAAACAATGCATCCCAACATAGCATTTGCTCTCTTTACTGAGGCAGCACACTGTCTACCTGGCTTCTGACTGCTAACAACAATTACCCCTATATCTGCCTCCTCAGTTGTGCTGTTCACTGGTGTACCACAGGGTGTAGGAGTGACCCAGCTTCCTCAGCCTTAGGCGTAGTACCTTTCACTTACCACGTTCACTCTAAATCTAAGCTGCAGTTTTCAGCCCAAGGACCTAATCTGAGAAGGTCCACTACAGTTTAACACCCCCCGCAAGTTTCAGGAGACTGCAGCTGACTCCCACCCCCCCCAAACTCTGCATCAATCCCTGAGGTACTCCATTCTGGGTTACACATGCTCATCTACTAGGGGCTAACACACTCCAAAGCTGTGGCATCATCAAATAATGTGGGCTCTATCCCCTTATGAGTCTGTTAGCTTAGTACCGTCAGTCTCAGTGTGTTGTTCCCCAAAGGGGCAGGCAGCATAGCTAGGAGTTCCACACTTGAAAATTTTCTTTAAAATCTTTGCTGCTTCCCCCCACTGTTATAACTCTCGGCAGAAAAATGTGTTTGTTTTACAGACAAAATGCCTAAATTTAAAACGGGGTCCTTTGATGTTTTAGAAGTTTAACATTTTTTTCTTACTATTTTTCTCTTTCAGATCACTGCCACATTTTGACACAATTTGTCACATTTTTCCACTGTTGTCTCATTTTGGGGGGTGGGAGGGATGATACAATTGTGCTAACATTTTGACGCAAGTTCACAGAATTGACTCAAGTATGTAAAAACTAATGAAAATATACAAAACTGACTCAAGTGTGAATATACTGACACAAGCAAGCAAGAAAATTTGATGCAAGAGTCTAAAGCCTCTGTGCAGACTTCCCGTTTTATTTTATTTTTTGCTGAAAAGTAAAAAAAGAAGGTAGCACTGCATTCCGTAAGCACTTTCCTGTTGCAAAGAAAATAAAACATGTTTTAAGACTCTTGAGACAGTCTACATGTGGCATGTTTTGTCTGCTCTGTACTGGCAAGACCAGTGTTCATTTTTCAGCACCTGGTCCCCAAACCGCTGGTGGCCCTGGTGAAGAAACAAATGGTTTCATGTTTGGCCATGGAACAGACAGTTGCGCTGGTCCCTCCTTGGTTCTCTCAATGAGCTCTTCTACAAAGATGATCCAGAGACTGGGATGCAGAAAAGTGTCTCTTCTCTTACACCCAATTCACAGCAAATTCCTCCCTCTGGGGTTCAGGACAGGTACATTCGGAATTATTCAGACATCTGTCGCAGAACTTAGGGAGAAAGCATGTTCCTGAATGCCATCTCTATTTGATCCAAAGCATACTTCCTTCCAGATTTTGGAGACTTGCAGGATTCTGCAATTACCAGAGACAGAATCTACTGCTTCACTGAACGTTAATCCCATCTTGTCCTCCACTGGGAGTGTACCAAAGTGGTTCCCTGAATTTGACAATTTTATGCAGATAGTTAAAGAAGAATGGTATAATGTAGACAAGAAACAGTTTTCCAAGTCATGGGTGAAACCTTATTCGTTTCTTTAACGTGCCGGTAAGAAAAAGGTGAGGCTTCTCCTGTTAAAGATGCAGCCATCACTTCTGTAGTTCAACATATGGTTATTCCAGTTAAATGCATGGTAGTGCATTTAGACCCTAATGATATGCATCTGGAAGCAGCCTGTAAATGTGTTCTGCATCACGTTGTGGGTTGCATCTGCCTCGGCACTGATAACATGAGAGGTGTGCGACTGGTCAATGGCAGTAGCAGAGAACGTTCTGGAGGGTTCTCTGGTAAGAGATCTCCATCCTTTAGTGCATAAGGCAGCTTCATTTTTAGAGGAATCTATGGTGGATCACCTCTGTGCCTTGGTAAGTGGATGTGCTTCAGCAGAGGCAGCCCTTAGATCAGTCTGGCTGATGAGACACTGGTCCACAGATTTACTTAGTGGGCCTTTCACAGGTGACTTTTGTTCTGATTGCAGCTGGAAAGGATTCTTAAGGATCTTACGAAAAAGAAAGGTTATTTGCCGATTTCCAAGACTCAGTATGCTTCAAATAGCAGCTTCAGAGGTCAGGGTTTTAGACATGGCTGCAACTCCCACTGCAATTTTTTTTTTTTTTTTTAAACTGTAGGTTTATCAAACATTTTTGCAAAACAGAATATAATATTGATGCCATTACATTCAAGCCATGCTCAAGAGTTATAAAGTGCAAGGACTAGTCCTATAAACACAAGCAATGGCTACCATGCGCATGCCTAAGCAATACATAGTATTACCTTAGAACAGCAACTGGTTACCTTGCAGATAGGAGGTCATCAAGGTGGGAAGGTGCAACAGCTAGGCTATCCAGTGTACTGAAGGAGACAGCTGCCAAAAAGAAACACAGAAACACAGAGGTTGACGGCAGATAAGGACTGCAAGGCCCATCCAGTCTGCCCATTTTTTTTCTACCTTATAAATGTGGCATCGGCCTTTGCTCTGTCAGTGGCTATCTATTCATACTCATCAAATGCCTGTCCCATGCCTGTCTGAAGCCCTGCACTGTATTCATAGCCACCACTTCCTGAGGTAGGCCGTTCCATGCATCCACCACTCTTTCTGTGAAAAAGAATTTCCACACATTTCCCCTTAATCGGCCTCCCTCTAATCTCATGCTGTGTCCTCTTGTCCTGCTATTTATCTTGTATTTAAACATGTTAGACCCTTTCACCTTGTTAATGCCCTTAAGGTGTTTGAATGTTTCAATCATATCACCTCTCTCCCTCCTTTGCGCAAGGGTATACATATTGAGCTCTGTTAATCTGTCCTCATATGTTTTCTGATGCAGTCCCTGCACCATTTTGGTTGCCCTTCTCTGGACTGCCTCAATTTGGTTAATGTCCTTATGAAGGTGTGGCCTCCAGTACTGCATGCAGTACTCCAGATGGGGCCTAACCGATGTCTTGTAAAGAGGGATTATTACCTCCCTCTTCTGATTTGTGATACCCCTACTAATACACCCCAATATCCCTCTAACCTTTCCTACTGCTTTAGTGCTTTGCTTGGATGATTTCAGTTCATCGGTGATGATGACGCCCAAGTCTCTTTCTTCCTTTGTGACTGCCAGCAACTCCCCTCCCAGCCTATAGGTGGCTTCAGGGTTTCTCTTTCCTAAGTGCATGATCTTGCACTTCTTTGCGCTAAACTTCAGCTGCCACTCTTCCGACCATTTTGCTAGTTTATCCAGATCTCTTCTCATTCTGCCCACCCCATCTGGATCATCTACTCTATTGCAGATCCTGGTGTCATCTGCAAACAGTCAAACCTTACCCTCCAGTCCATCTGCAATGTCACTGATGACGATATTGAAGAGGCCTGGCCCCAGGACTGATCCCTGAGGTACCCCACTTGTGACTTGCATCTCTTCTGACTGTATACCGTTTACCACCACTCTCTGTTTTCTGCCCTTCAACAAGTTTGCCACCCAGTTGACCAACTTCTGACCCACCCTGAGCCTACCCAACTTATTAATCAATTTTCTGTGTGGAACAGTATTGAAAGCTTTGCTAAAGTCAAGGTAGGCGACATCAACTGCCCCCCCTTGGTCCACCACTCTGGTTACCCAGTCAAAGAAATCTATGATATTAGTTTGACAGGACCTTCCTTTTGTAAACCGATGCTGTCTTGGATCCTGTGCTCCTATGGATTCCAGGTGTTGCACTATCCTTTCCTTAAGGAGTGCCTTCATAATCTTGCCCACTGCTGAGGTAAGACCGACTGGTCTGTAGTTCTCTGCCTCCTCCATGCTACCACTCTTGTGGAGTGGATCACATGAGCTCTTCTCTAGTCTTCTGGGACCTCTCCTGTACTCAGAGACTCACTAAACAGTTCTGTTAATGGCTCTGTTAGTTCTACCCTTAGCTCCTTTAGTACCCTGGGATGTATGCCATCAGGTCCCATTGCCTTGTCCACCCTGAGCTTACTGAGCTCTTGTAGGACCATTTCTTTTTTGAAGGGACTAGTGCACACCTCCCTCCCCCCTGTGTCCATGGTGCTGAGCTGTGGGCCCTGCCCTACCTTCTCTTCAGTAAATACTGAGCAGAAGTATCTATTTAGGATAGATGCTTTTACAGGGTCCTCCTCCTCACTTGCCCCCTTTTCTCCTTTGAGCTTAGCAATACCCTCTCTGGACTTTCTTCTTTCACTAATGTATCTATAGAAAGTCTTGTCAATTTATTTTACTGTTCGTGCTAGTGTTGCCTCAGTTTGGGACTTTGCCTGCCTTACTGCCTTCCCTGCTTCCCTTAGGGAAGTTTGGTATGCCTCCCTATCTTCATCCCGCTGTGTTTCCTTATATTTCCTGAAGGCCAGCCTTTTGGCTCTGACCTTTTCTGCTACTGTATTTGAGAACCAAAGTGGTTTCCTTCTTTGTTTGCACTTCCTTTTCTGTCTAACACAATGGGATGTTGCTTCAAGTATTGCATTCTTGATGCTTGGCCACTTTGCCTGTACCCTCTCACCTGTGTTTCTTTTTGCCAGGGCTAGCTTAATTCTGTTGGCCATCTTATCAAAGTCAGCTCCTCTGAAGTCCCATATATTTGCCTTGGAATGGGATGATGTAGATGTAGTGGCCAAATTGAACCATACCATGTGATGGTCACTGGCCTCCAGGTGACCTACCTGGAGATCTGTGATTCCTTCCCTGTTAGTCAGTACTAGATCTAGGATAGCCCTGTCCCTTGTGGGTTATTGTACCAGTTGTTTGAGGCCCTCCCACTGCAGGGAATCCATCATGTGTCTAGTTCTGGCAGATGTTCCTGCTGGTATTCACCAATCTGCATGTTGAAGTCTCCCATTATCAGAACCTCCCCTTTAGCTGTCATGTTTTGTATATCTTCTAACAGTAATGTGTCTATGTCATCCCCCTGGTCTGGGGACCTGTAGACAACCCCAGTTCTTATGGCTGTCCCATTTCCTGTTTCCAGGGTGACCACAGTTCTTTTGGCTCCTTACGTGTATTCTGAATTTCTGTACCTTTGATATTTTCATTGACATACAGGGCCATTCCACCCCTCCCCTTTTTGCACCTCGGTCTCTTCTGAACAGTACATAGCCAGGCACTGAAGTCTCCCAAGTGTGGTTACTGGTAAACCACGTCTCACTAACTGCTATTATCTCCAGTTTAGCCTCTGACATTATTGCCTGCAGGTCTGGGACCTCATTTCCCAGGCTGTGAGCATTTGTGTACATGATTTTCCATTGGCCAGATTTCGGTGTGTTAGTTGTTGGGTGAGGTTTGGCATTTCCCCTATGCGTCGTATGGGGAGACTGACCTTTTTTCTTACATGGTGATGCAAATGAACTGCAAACATGCTGAATCCCTGTTTGACCACTAGCTGAGGGGGAGGGGTGTTCTTCCCATTCGATGTATGGGGTGCTGCACCCCTCTCCCAATTTGCTACTTTAAATATTCTGCAAAGATGTCAAACTTCTGCCTCAATGCACTAACTCCCTCCTTAGTCAGATGCAGTCCATCAAATTTAAAGAACTTTCGCTCCCAGAACTGTTGCCAGTTCTCTAAATATCTGTGTCCTTTTTCCTGGCACCAGCCCTTGAGCCACATGTTTAGCTCCCCTATCTCCCCTTCTGTGACCTTCTGTCCATCTGCCCCCCTCTCCCAGACCGGCAGGATCTCAGAGAAGGAGATGTCGGATGAAATGGATGATAGTTTGTCACCCAGCCTGGTCAGGTGTTCCTTGGTCTCCACAACTGACCGGCTGGCGAGATCATTAGTCCCTATGTGTACCAGGATGTCAATGTTTTCTCCTGCTTTGTGAACAATTTTATCAATGCGGTCAGTGTCTCTCCACACTGATGTACCTGGGAGACATCTGACCATTACCCCTGGCTGGAGATGGGTATCAACTCCCCGAATCATGGAGTCTCCTATGATCAGAAGATTTTTGGATTTCCTTTTTCCTTTTTTTGTTTTGGTTCCTGATTTGGGTGAGTTTTGTTGTGCTAGCTCCTGTGCTGCAGTGTCCTGCTCTGCAGTGCCCTCTGCCCCTTTGTTTGATTTCGGAGATAGAGGCAGATACCTGTTTGTAGCATTTATATGGTTTTTGGAGGTAATATGTTGGAGAGCACAGAGTGATGGGGCACCCGATTTGCCCCTCCTAACCACCTGCCAACCTCCTGGACCAACTACCCTCTGCAGTCGAGGTTCTTCTGTTGGATGTTGGGGAAATGGCGGGTAGTTCTTATAATGCATTTCCTCTTGAATATGAAATTTGAGGCGCGCAATCTCTGCCCATGCTGCCTGGAGCTGAGCCCTAACATCTCCAATGGCCCAGCATGTAGGACAGTGTCCTAAATCCTGTAAGACTGTCCTTCTGAAAAGTGTTCCGCAGTACCTGCAGTTAATATCCATTCCAGATAAGCTGCTGGGTTTATAACCCGGTCAGAGTAATTAGAAGGAAGAAAATGCAAGTAATGGTTTGATTTTGTGTTTTGTTTTCGTATAACTTGTTATAACAAGTTAAATTACTAGTGCCCCTGTAAATGAACTCACCTTGTGTATGCCCCACTGATTCGCCCCTTCCTGACAAGGAACAATTATCCTTGGCACTTTTTGTTCCTTTCCAGGACATGGAAACTGAAGTAGCGGCATATTCTCAAGTGTTTAAGTCCCAGCAGTATAGAGGCACTTTCTCACCTAAATTGTTTGGAGAGCCAGTCTGAAGGCAGTTGCTCCATATGAGGAGTTGCGGGCACACCTTTGCACACATGCGCTGGGAGGACCTTCAAAGGGTTTATGTCAGATGTGCACAGACCTCGGCAGACACTTGGGTACTGGAAATAATATCACAGGGCTATCTAACCATCTACTGTGCTCTCCAGATGGCACTGTCCCAGTCCATGGTCTCTACAAATCTCAGGAAACACTGACAAGTAGACCAGACCTCAGTGTATCTACAGAGCATAGGGGCAGTGATCTCAGTTCTTCCCAAGGAAAAGGAACCGTGGTTCAACTCTATTCACTTCACAGTCCCCAAGAAATTGGGAGGATTCTGTCCAATTCTAGATTGCTCCAGTTTAGACAGTCTAGGAGGCAGTATAACACAGTGGTTTAAGGCTCTGAGCTGCAAATCTGGAGACCTGGGTTTGAATCCCACAGCCCCCACTTGCATACTGTGTGACCCTGAGCAAGTCACAACTTCCCTCTGCTCCCAGGTCGCACCTGTAAACAAGCTTTCAGCTTAGTGTGCCATTCCTGGTTAAACAATTGGAAAAAAATTTAAAAATAAACCTGTTTTTGAAACCCATATGATTCATGATGGAGTCCTTGAGGGTCAATCATGGACATTCAGACTGGTGATTTTCTGGCCCCAGTAGCCCTCTCAGATGCTTAACTACACATTCCAATTTAGCAGCTGTACTAGAAATTTCTCATGCTTGTCATCGGAGATCAACAATAAGCCTCAGGTTCTTCATTTTGGATTAGTCTCCTCCCTTACAGTGTTTATGAAAGTCCTAATAGTCATGGTGGCTCACCTTTAGCGGAAGGGACACCACATGTATCGCTACCTGGATGATCTCCTGTCAAGGAAGGTTCAGAGGAACATAGTTGGACAGTAGTGAACTAGCAGAAGCACTCCATTTAGCCTCCTCACTCTCCGGAGCACCTTGGAGAATGTTTCCACTGAAACCTGGCAAGTGTGCTTCTTTAGTAGGGCAGAATGAACAACCTTACTGAACAGATTCAACATGTCAGGGTGCACAAGGCTGTGCCATCCCACAGAAACCTCCAGATTTAAATTTTTTTTTTTTAACTCTGTTTTTCCGGCCTCCCCCCTATCTCCGAACTCTCTCCAGTGACCTCCTGATCCACAGTCTCTACCTCCCAACGTGGCTCGGTTGACTCGAGCTCCTCACCGGTACTGAGCATCCCCTGGGTCTACCCTCTGGGGAAGGGTCGCCCCCACCCAGGCGCTCTTTCGCATAGTGTTGAGACACCAGCCGGTGAAGACAGGGGAAGCCAAGAGCCCGAGCCGTATGCAGGAGTGTGGTCCGTGGAGGGAGGCGCCTTCACCTATCGGAGATGAGGGATTTTTCCTCATTTACGCCCTCTCCCTCCCTCCCCGATGGGCCTCGACGTGCAATGACGCCAGGGAACGTCTTGCCATGGCTCTGCAACCCTCTTCTCGAGCCCTATAGCATTGTGGTACCTCCGGTTTCCACCAGAGGTCGGTGCCAGGCTTCATCCCTGGACCCTCATGAGGAAAGAGAGCAGTCCTCCGGACACTCAGTCCTTCCCTTCCCCTGCCGACCCCCAGCGATCCAGGCTCATTCCCAAACCCAGGTCGCCGGCATGGCGTGAGGTGTGGCGTCCAGCGCCTCAACCCTCTGCGCCACTGGGCCGGCCCCGATTTCAAATTTAAAGACACACTGCACATCAGCACTCTTAACATCTTCCTGCTATCTCATTGGTCACAAGAACAGGAACAGTGTCAAGCCCTGGTCTGGCTCCCGAGATCAGTGTGTCAGCCATTATAGTGGTGGAAGAACCCTCAAAACCTGTTAAAGAAGCCATCCCATCACAGCAAGGTAGCACTATCACTCATGATGCTGACAAGCTAGGTTCCAGTATGAGCCTGGACAACTGGGGCCAGATGGAAGGGGAGGATTTAGCATCCCAGGGGATGCTCTTCTCCTCCTCCGGGGGGTAGAGGAAGGGTCGTTGTCTCCTCGCTGCAACACTGCAACCTGGGTGACCCAGGTGGCAATGCAGTCAAGAGTGCCAGGGGAAAGATGGATACAGGCTGGGGGTTCAGCACGGCAGTACACTTGGCATGCACATGCACCTAGGGCCTCACAAGCGTGTCTGCACCCATGGAGATGGGGAGAAACTAAGGAAAGGGATCCCACTGCCCGAAGGATGATGGACTCCGGTGGAATGAAGAGGACTGGTTCTGGACACCACAGCTAGTCACCTAATGAAGTCTCTGCAGTCTGAGAGGCAGAGCTCCTCTACGCTGCCTAGGGAGGGTACAACTCAGGCAGCGTGGAGGTAGGTAGCTGGTGGCAGGGCAGGTTCTGCAGAGCCAGGCACCTAGGTGTTTCTGAGGGAGTTTGGACAATGGCATTAAGGGGCATAAACAAGGAATGAAAAAAAAGAACCCTGAAAATAAAAATATTGTTAAAGGGTTTGACATTAGCCTGGTCAGAGCAGCTCATTTTGACCACACTGACACTGCCCTGATGGGCTGAGGTATGATACAGGACTATGTTCACATCCAGGGGTTGTGGTCCCTGGAGAAGTAAAACCTTCAAATAAAGATTCTCAAGAGCATAACTATCTTACTGGCATTGAGGCAGTTTGAGAGCAGAACTGTTTTATTGGCACTGAGGCACTTCAAGGACAGAGTTCAGCAAAATCAGTAAAGGTCTGATCTGACAACATGGTGAGTACTGCTACCACGAACAAGCAAGGTGACATTAGAAGTTACATGATGCCAACAGAAGCATACTCACTTCTTCATTGAGCGGAAGCCAATCTGGCATCCCTGTCAGTAGGTTATCTGGTGGCACAGCTCAGCTCCCAAGTGACTGGTTCAGAAGCCAATGGATTCTTTCAGGAGAATGGTCTCTGAATCAGAAGGTATTTCAAAGTCTTTGTCACAGATTCACGTATCCAGAGATTGACCTCTTTGCCTCCCAAATCAATGCTCAGGTAGCAAGTTATTACAGTTGTTATAGATGTCAAGTAGCAAAAGCAATGTATGCCCTGTTTCAACCATGGATTTTCAGTAGAGTGTATCGCTTCCCACCATTTCCTTTACTTCTGATGGTTCTCAGAAAGATCTGTTGATCTTATGGTTGGTAGGTACATCCTAGTGAACTTGGAGTGGCCAGGAAGACTGAGGTTCTGGAACCTGGTCAGTCTGGACTTTCAGGAGCCATCTCAGCTCCCTCAGCAGGGTGATCCTCTGCATCAAGGTCAGAGTCTTCATCCCACTCTAGTTCAGCTCCAGCTGGCAGCCTGGCACCTAAGAGGCAGAGGCTTCTCAGACTAGGATATTCTGAGAGAGTTGTGGATACTCTGATGTCATCAAGGAAATAGGCTGCATTGGTGGCTTATGACAGAGTGTGGTTGACTTTCCCCATTGGGCCAAGCAAGCAGGTATGGCAATTGTGACCCAGATTTTGGATTTCCTTTAGAAGGGGGGCAGGCAAGCATCTGGCCTTCAGTAAGTTGTGAGTACAAGTCTCAGTTTTGGGCGCAGTGCTTGATCCTAGTGACAGGCACCCCCTACACTCACATTCAGTTAGTTGCTTTTTTTAGACCTCTCAGCAGAACCAAACTGGTCTACAGATCTCTAGTTCCTCCTTGGGAACTTAGTGCATTTCTTAATGCACTCTGTGATCCTCCTTTCAAGCCTTTGTCATAAGTTTCAGAGAATATTCTGTCCATTAAGACATGTTTTGAGTAGCTGTTTGCTCTGCCAACTAAACTGCCATGAGCTGTAGGCACTAATGCACGGAACTACACTACCGGTCAAAAGTTTTAGAACACCCCCATTTTTCCAGTTTTTATTGAAATTTAAGCAATTTAAGTCCAGTGAATAACATGAAATGGTACAAAGGTAAGCGGTAAACTGCTAGAGGTTAAAAAAAAAAAGTTTAGGTTAGCAAAAACTGCTGTAGAGAAATTGCAAAGAAAGCCAAGGTGTAGTGAGTACAGTTTCCTATACCATCAAAAGGCACTGAAACTGGAGGAAACTCTGACAGGAAGAGGTCTGTCAGACCCAAAGCCACAACAGAATCAGAAGACAAGTTTCTGAGAGTCAACAGCTTGCGTGATAGGCGCTCACAGGACAACAGCACAGAGTGACTGGCACCCTGAACCAAAGGGCTACCACAGCATTTGCAGCACTGTGCAATACCCTCTGGTCTCGCCTAGTTGGTCAGGGTTCATCCTACAACAAGATAATGACCCAAAACATACCTCCAGGCTATGTCAGAACTACCTTCGAGGAAAAGAACAAGACGGTAGGCTTCAAATCATGGAATGGCCAGCACAGTCTCCAGACTTAAACCCCATCGAGCTGGTTTGGGATGAACTGGACAGAAGGGTGAAAGCAAAGCAACCTACAAGTGCAACACATTTGTGGGAACTTCTGCAACAGTGTTGGGAAGAACTTCCCGAACAATATGCCCATTGTAGGAAGAATGCCACGAGTGTGTTCAGCGGCTACAGTATATCTGCAAAAGGTGGCTACTTTGATGAGTCAAAAATTTAGATTAAATTTTGTTAAACAAAATGATTCTATGACTTCTTTTTTATCTCCAATTGTTTATTTGTTCTATGCTTTAATTTCAGAGTACACTGAGACATTAACCTGCATAAATTTCAATAAAAACTGGAAAAAATGGGGGTGTTCTAAAACTTTTGACCGGTAGTGTATATGTGTTTTCTAATCAGTAAAAGGTAGTGTTTCCTTCCCTCCTTCCCTCCAAATGGTTATCAGACATCTGAAAAGACTATGTCTATATTTCATATGGGCACAGTCTTTCTGGATATCTGATAACCATTTTGTTCTATTCAGAGCAGCTAAAATGGGCCAGACAGCTTCTAAGGCAACCTTGGCTAGTTGGGTCAGAACATGTATAGCAAAGGCTTATGTGGCAGCAAACTTAAACTGTCAGCTTTGATCAAACTCCATTCGACCAGAGTTATGGCAGCCTCTCGGGTCGAATGGGTAAAGACCTCAGTCACTGTCTTGTGCAAGGCAGAAACCTAGCGTCTTCCTTGCACATGATGTGACTTATGGGCAAAAGGTACTTCAAGTGGCAGTAAAGTGATAGGCAGCTAAAACTGGAAGAATTCATTTGGTGGGTCTGCTTATTAAATCCCAGTGCTAAATGAATGTCCAGTTATGACACGGAAAGAAGAAATTATTTTGTTTAATTTAATATACATTATTGCATTTTAAGCAGAACATAGACATCAACCAGCTCCAAAGTATTTGTGCAGCAGCTGTACAGAAACCAGCTTTATAAGAGGTGCAACATTATTAAAGAAAAGCAATTAAGTTTAAACATTAATTGGCGAAAAGAGCCACGTTACTTAGGTTGTACATGCGAGCAGTCAGAAGCACTTGTGGCCTTTGCAGAGCCCTATAGAAACAAGAAATAGTTCCCCAGAAGAAGCCAGAGGTTGGTGAAATGTTGGGGCACAGATGAAAATAATATTAATAAAATGAGGTAACTTTGAAAATGGTTTCAGCGTATGGTTTTACACCAGAGTTGGTGCATTCATAAATTACTGAGGATACTCATTATTGGCACAGCAACAGATCTGGGAGAAATGACACCATTTGTTTTGGAAGCTTATTGTGAGCTCAGCAACATGTGTACATGTTTTTTCCCCTTAGTTCCAGCCAAAAAACAAAGACTGTGGTGCAGCGGTGGCTGCCTTAAATTGTGTTACAGCATGGAGCTCATCTGCTACTGTTAACACGGTTTAAGACAACCGTGCTAAAGCCCTGCTCCAATCAGTGTTTCAGCACAGTTTTGGAACATGGACTGTTGCACTTTTGTTCCCCCACACAGGTTTTTCTTGCTCCTTCATCTGGGTGGGGGTAGCTGCATCAGTCCAGTCCCCAGCCCCTCCAGGCTGGCTCTCCACCTCCCTCAGCTATGTGCCCAGTCAAGTTCTCCCCACAAGTTCCCCTATCATGGCAGGGCCGGAGGGGGAGGGACATGTCCCCCATAAAACAAATTCAAGGATGACCAGGTCATGCACTGAATGGTGAGGCAGGCATCAAGACTAGGCTGGGTTGGGGTTCAAGAAGCCCCCTGACATACCATTTTCTGGTCCTACCCCTACTGCAAAGTATCAGACTCCTGCATGGAGGCATGTAAATCTCAGGGTCAGAGAATGGGGGCTTTTATTTTTTTTGACGGAGCTGTATATCAGTTGCCACATTTTAGCAAAACACACTACTGGCTTACAAGACAACTTGGTAGGTTTGCATAAAGTTTGAAATCATACAATTTAAAAATATGATCTTCAAACTAAAAGCTTAGCTTGCCAGCTAGACAGATAGAGCATTGTTTTAAAATCATGTGAAAGTACATATGAGGATTATAATGGCCAAGTGGGCTAGCACGAATGAATCAAAAATAAGTTCAGTTGCACATACTGGCCTTGGCCTACTAGACTACTGTGAATGTGAAACCCTGTTCAGCAGCTTCAAAAAAATGCTTGAATACCCTCGTAAATCTACCTAACACTGCATTCGTTCGCTGGAAACAAAGATCACTCCCTAAACTGTCTAGCTGTATTAATTTCGATATGGTCTGACAGTTCTGGGATAATCTATTCAATTAAGTTTATTTACCTTGTTACACAAATAGACGTACAGCAGTCTAAAACACTCTACTGTAAACCTTTTGAAACAGCCTGCTTCGTAAGACTTCTAAGTTCTTTTTTTCTTTTTTGTTGTTTATCATTGGCTTTTTTGGCATATTAAGTCATTTGTAGATAACGCACAAAATGAAAATATGTCACAATGCACTGCCTAACGAGGAGCTGTTCCATCATTAGAAAATTCAATAGTATACACCTTTTATAAGATGCACTTTACAGCGAGGTACAGATTAGCAGTTCAAACAGCCAGACCACTTCACATTTAAATATGAAAAAGGATTATAATGTGTTGGTTTTTGGGAGGGTTCTAGAATGAAGTGTGCATTCAAGAAAACCCACCTACTTTAGCTGTGCCTAAAAATACGGCACTTTGAGGTAATTTCATTTTTAAAAAACACTAAGGTCATGTAACATTCGGTCTCTGTCATTTGTATGTACATTAACTCAGTGGCCATGCAGCAGTGAAATTATGATAATGGCTGCTGAAATGGGTCATATAGGCACTGCATTTCGCATTAGCTTCAAACAATGGTGAAAATGTACACCACATCAAATATGACAGTGTGAAGAACATGCAACATAATTCTTCAGGCTTTCTCAGTTGCCAGGAAAACCAGTCCACTAAGTTTAAGTTTTCCTTTTTTTTTTTTTGGTTAAGAATTATGTTTTGAAAAGATGACGCCAGCAACTTTTGGACTAAAATATTACACACACTGACAATTCTACATTCCTGAGTGTAACCCCACTGGTATGACATTTTGAAGTAATTTCAGAAGCCACTAACTAAATGCAGCACTATAACAACAGACAACAGGCATGGACTTTGTACTTTAACACCTCTGAGCTAGTGTTGCTCAAATAGTGCTTTTGTGGAACCTACCACTATCTGTCAGATAGTGCTGGTATCCTACCTAGGTAGTTTTTTTTTTTTTTTTGAAATATTAATCATCTTGGGTAAGGTAGTAGTCTTCAGATCTTATATGTCCAGAGGATGTCTAGCTGTGTTGGAATAGTGGATATAGACACAATACACTATGAGAGGTGTAGGTAACCAGACCCGAATCTTGTAGAGTTCTGTTTACACTCAGTTATTCTGAGTTTAAGGCTACATAGACTTCTCCCTATCCTAGGATACTATTTAGAAAATGGGCTTCAGAAACTATGAACTCTGACTGGCTGTCACACATTTTAATAGGGTACATTAACTTACAGATAGAGCTCTCTAAAAAAACAAGCACCAGGTGTGCCAACCTCATCACTGGTATCATGGTGCCAGTTTGAACTCGATGAAGTGCCATTTTCTTATCTCGCTTAGCAGGCGAGTTAAGCGATGCTGCTGGTACACCCAGTTCTTGTATTTTACAGGACTCTATTACAAACATACCCCCCCCCCCGGTATTTTTTAGCTGCAAATCGAATTATCTCCTCTTTTCAGTGACAGTGTCCATCAGTTGAGTTCCGTGTTCCCTAACAGAGCACGTCTGAAACCGCGCATTCCCACTGAGCTGCTCACTCCTCAGTCTGGCAACAAAGAGAAAAAAATATTTATTTTTAAATGCACCGCACTGCACAGTCATTCCGCAGTCCACCACAATCACCACACCTGTTCCCAACTGCGTTTGCTTAGCTCTTCCCCTGCCAACAAAAGAACTAGAAACTGATTTTAAAAAAAGACAAACCGGCTTCAACCTTTTTTTTTTTTTTTTTTTAAAAGTCTACCATTCATAGCTCAATTTCCTGCATACTTTACACAATGGGGATGAGGTGGGGAAGATAACGGCGTGATCTCAGCAAATGGGCAAAAAAGCTCAGGGGAGACGATCGAAGGGAGGGTTACCACTTCTCAGCTCTGTTTCTCGATTCACATGCAATCTCTGTGTCCCATACGGGGGGTGGGGAGGTGCTATCGTCCTGCACCGTACTTTCACTTTCTTGTTTGAAGGAAGGAGGGTCACGCACCTAATAGCTGCATCTGGTCACAAAGGAAAAAAACAACTTGATTTTTTTAGCACAAAAACGGTGGCAACAAGCTGCTGGTATGACTAATAACAAGTCCATCTTTTCTTCCACGTGAGGGTGGGGTGGGGGAGACAGTTAAAAAAAGAATGGTTCTGGGCAAGAGGGGATGGAACAGCACAGAAACAGAGGGACTATTTTATCCCCAAAAGTTTTTCTTCCGTTTTTTATATTTGTTTCAAAATCAACTCCTCTCCTTTATTATTAATTTAATTTTACACAGAAGCTCATTTTCTAAGCGCAATAATACCCTCCAGGGTGGGCAGTATGGGCAATACCGGACCTTCCAGGGGATACAAGCCCCTCCGCCTGTGGTGTTGGGCCTCATTACACCCCTGGGCTGTCCAGTATTGCCCAATATCACCCACCCTGTCGGGTAATATTGCTTGCATTGTACATTGATCGCACTTGGATTGATTATATTTTTAATTATGGTTGTACTTGCTTTCATGACTTTTAAAATAAGTCAAACAATAAAAATTAACTTGATCTACCTAGGATCCTACCAGAAATCCTACCAAAGACAGATGTAGGATCCAGGGTCAGATAGCGATGGATCCTAGGTCAGATTCAGGGATCCTTAGTCAAACAGTTAGTATCCGAGATGGATCTGATGCTAGGATCTACAGGATCCATGCACTGGATCCTAGAGGGCAGGATCCATGGTCATATAGCACTGCTATCCTCCCACAGCAACTATCTGGACAAATGGGAGGCATCTGCTGGTATCCTAGTTTCTAGGATACTATCTAAACAACACTACTCTCAGCTGGTATCATCTCCCAACTGAGGAAGGCATTTTTACTCTAATCTGCACTGTTCAGGTTTATTACTGTACACAGATCAGATCCCAATTCCCTAACTTAACTAACAGTCTAAAGAAAACAGATAACATAACTACTGTCCTGGCTAACCTTCATTGGTTAAAGTCCAGCAAAGTATTTATTTTAAAATATTGCTTATAGTTTTTTAAAGCGTCACCACTGTCTCATCCCTGGTTATCTCAGCAAGCTGCTGCATGAGCACTCACTCAGCAGCAATTGTGGACAGCTTTATTCATCTTCTATGCACCTCCTCACAGAACAAGCAAGCAGACTTGTGACTTACAAGAGACATTTACATGACATTGTCTGTATCATTCTGAGCAGTGCAGAGCAGTTGGACCTTTGCTGCTTAACTCATGTTAACACAAGATGCATCGCACTGGACGCACGCGTCGTGTCCCAGAGCAACCTCTCTTTTCTTATGAGGGTGTAGTGGTGTGGCCTCAGTGAGTAAACTGCTTGTGCTGCTCATGACAATGCAGATACCTCCCCAACCCCCGTGTCCCCCCTCCACTACACACCCTATTTGCCTGCTTCTGGCTGGCCAGAAACACACGGAAAATGATGGAAGACCATGAGGAACATGTCACAGCTGCAACGTGCAAACACAGACCAGCAGCAGTGCTGCCGGAGTAGAGGAAGACGAAACAGGTGGCAACGCTCCAGCTAGGCTGCAAGTAAATATACCTACAGTGACAGAGCCTTCTCAGAATATGGTTTCCATCTGTGAAACTGAAACACACTTGATGTCTGTCTGTATATGGATGTCACCTTTCAAAACCACGTTAAAGATGTTTCTGTAACACTCAGCCTTCAACGTGGTCCGAATACCATTCATTATCCATTTTTGTATCCTTGTATCCCTGATGTACCGATGTATTGTTTTCCCTTATTTTTCATTTATTGTACCCATGTTTGCTATTGTTCCACTGTTCCTTTTGTTGTACTCTCCCGGGTCGTGCCTAAAAATAGTCATTTCTTGGCTAGTGCACCTACCCGGTAAACAAAAACTAAATAAAAAATGAATTATTGTGCATTTTTATGTTGTGTATGCTTTTTGCTTTATTGTGTAGAGGGCTTTAAAACTGCATTAAGGTGCTATAAAAATAAAGACTTAAAACATAATGTAAGGTCAGACGAGACTTTAGGTTCATCATGTCCACGCCCTACCCCACATATCAGTTAACATTCTGAAGCTTTCAAAAGTAAGGAAGATATATGCTGGCCCAATGGCATGGAGGTTTGAGGTGCTGAATGCCATACTCAGGCTTTGTATCGAAAGTGCAGCTGTGAGCCCTGTCAGAAAGTTGGGGTGATTGGGGCTACTACACTGAGGACAGGTGACAGGAGAAAGAAATTAACTGCAAAAAAAAAAAAAAAAAGGAAGGAAGATATGGGATTACTGAACATTAAAGGAGAAGTGCAATTTTGTCTCATGCTCCGTATATCTAAACAACCACCATCTCAGAGGATGCCATGCGGTTCTGCCACTCAGTCATGCTCTGCTGACCAATCACATTGTCAGAAGAGCACATACATTCTGTATGATATGCAGTGGGGACCTGTGTGATAAATGTTAATCAATACATGTACTGATTGACCTCGGGTAACCAAATGAGTGGCTTATGCCACTCAGTTGGTTACCTGAGGTTAAACAGCATGTGTAACTCACGGTGAGGTTCAGCATGAGTACAGTGGCAGAGTCAAGCCACACAAAGGTGAGGGTCCTGGATTTCAGGAGGGCGAACTTTACTAAGATGGGGATATGTCTCAAGAATGCCCTGGCAGGGAGGGAGGGAGGGATGAATAGGTGGGGGGAGTTGAGGAGCAGTGGGCCCACCTGAAAGGAGCCATAGTGGAGGTGACAAACCTTTGCATTAGGCAAGTAAACAAGGGCAAGAGAAAGAGAAAACCACTATGGTTCTTAAAGGAAGTGGCTGGGAAGGTAGGGGCAAAAAAAGATGGCTTTCAGGAAATACAAGGAAACATAGAAGAAGAAGAAGGAGGAGGACAGTGTAGTGTACATGGATAAACAGAAGGAGGCAGGGAAAGCAGTCAGAGAGCAGAAAGGCCCTAAGCTGTTCCTACATTTTTAGTGTGCATTTTCTTTGGGTGTAAAATCTGTGTGGGAGGGTTGCACAGGCTACGGATTTCTTGAAAACACTGTGGCCCATTTCTTCTTTGTTGAGAGCTGTGGCTACTTGGTAGTCTAAAGTTTAATTTTATGCTATTTTAATTAATTTTTTTGTAAGAACTGATTTATCTGTTAGATCCTGCCTTCATGATTTTGCGTTTGGGGGTAATTTATCTGGTTGATTCTGCATTCAGTTTAAGTTGTGAGTCATGTGGAACTAAGGAGCTAGGACTGCCAGGATGGAAGCAGTTTTTGCTTTTTGAAGAGTTCTTGCCTTTCTTCTATACCCATACGGTATGTGTGATTTATTTTTGTTGATGGCAAGGCATCCAAGTGAGAATGAGCTGAAAACTAGCTTGTGGCCAGTGAGAGGCAGCAAGGCATGTTGAGGAACTTCCAAGAGTGACTGCGAGGTGGAGGGGAGCAAGCATTTTTGAAAAGCTGTGTATTACTGTAGCCAAAACTGAGCGTCTGCACTAAACAGTAAGAAATGGCAGGAATGCTTTCTTAGAATGTCAAGCTTTGAGTTTTTTTGGGGTTTTTTTGTTAAAAAAAGAGGGTGTTTCCTTGCACAGTTCGTTACAGAGGGAGCAGCCAAGTTGAAAAGGACTGGGATGGACAGTGTAAGCCATGTGAAGGAAAATGAAAGTAAACAAGTAGTGCCAGCCCGGAAGCGGGGGCTGATTTCAACTTTACTATGTGTATAAATCTAAACTTGTAGATTTCTCACATACTAGCTCAGATAAACACATTTATAAAATGTAAGAAAAAAAATCTGTGAAAATCCAGCCTCATGACTGGATGAAACACGCCACATGACTGTCCAATATTCCACAACACCGCATGTCTGCACTTCCTTCCATCCTTCAGAACCTTTGAGATATTTTATAAGACAGATAATCCACTACAGGGTGTGCAATTGTGCTCTGATGTATGAACACCTCGGGTGGCTCAACACACTCGGCCGGAAGCCTCGTGCCTCACAACATACACAAGATGTGTGTACATCAGAGCATCACAGCACACCCTGTAGTGGATTATCTGTTACTTATCATACAGTTTTTGTGTTCATGCCTATTACAGAAATATATTTATTTAATAGGAGTGGTGATGGATTTAGTAGATTAATCTTATCGGAGCAACTATATGTATAAGTGAAATTTATACATATAGTAACTACGTAGATTCATACACATAATAGGTATGTTATCACCCGGCCCCCCCCTCGTCAGTTAGCCAGTACTACTTACTACACCACATTTTTATCTACTTCTAACAGCCACCTTGCCACACAGAACACCTCCATTCAAATCAGCAGCCTGTCATGTTGTCAGTCACAGACAAAAGCTGCACCTACCCGACAGTTCCACCTTTTTAACTTAGTTGTTGTTTTTCCCCCAAACTCCAAAATCCTCCAGTTCAGTTCATTCATGTTTTCTTAGCTACAGGTCTTCGCTCAGTTTCCTCACCCAACCCACCACCAGCTGCTAGCACAGCCATAATCTCCCAGCAACTCAAACCCTCAAAATATCCACAATATCTGTCAAAATGTGCCACTCTTACAACATGCCATAAATTAAAAAAAAACAGATACATTCTCCGTGGTCATCTCCCTCCCACTCTGCCCCCTTAAACCCGCCACCATGTTCTCCTTCAAATCTTGGAACACTGCTCGCTCCATCAGTAGCAGTGCAGGACAGGAGCATCATGGTTGTCAGGATGTCCAAGCATTTGTAGCAACACACTAGCAATCAGCAGAGCTGAGGCAGCAGTACAAAACAAATCCCACACAACAAGGGCAAAAACAACAAAAAGAATAACTGTTTTAAAAAAATGCATACATTACACAGCTCCTCCCTATTTCATAAATGAGATATGTGATGAGGCAGGCTGTCAAACAAAAATTATTTTCATGAGTTCCCGGTGACCTCTGATAAACCACTCATGGCCTCGCTACGCTCTGCCACTCGTGAGGTTACCCGAGATCACTGGGAACTCATGAAAATAAATTGGTCATATGACATCCCCCCATTGCACATCCCTTATATACAGCATAAGACAAAGTAGTAATACAGTGAAAGGCACTTAATCGGGATGCGTATAATCAGGACATACGTTTTTTTGGGATGTTCTGCCAGGCACTGATTAAATGGCCATTAATTTCAATGGCTTCCCTATTAGTTTAATAGGGATGGGTATGCTGGATTATTGGGACGATTCTGTCCTGCTCACACTATCAAATCACTTGATAATGGACCTCTGAATAGGTGCTAATCACTGTGAATAGTGCAGTCAGCAAGCCACACATACATTCTGCTTCCTGAGCCCCCAATGCTCTCTGTATCTCTCTTATCAACAGCTTCTTGCAAGCACTGTTCAGACCCCCCCCCCGATTCTGCACACAAAGCCCTGATGTTTGTACACATCACCCAGCTGTCCTCTCTCCTACTTTAGATCTCTCTCTCATCAACAGCTTCGTTCAGCAACTACTTCTCATCCATTCACAATGGCAGCAATGTTCAAACTTCTATCTCTAAGCAACAGCTTCTCACCTGCTCGCAACAAAGTTATGACTTTAGCTCACCCACCCACGATTCTCCACACAAAGCCCTATTAGTACACACCATCTAGCTGTCATAGAAATATAGAAGCTGATGGCAGATAAGGGCCACATGTCTATCCAGTCTGCCCTTTTTTGTTGCATGGCATGCACTGCAGACCCCTCCACGTCTATGGCACTTTTTCTGCCATCTCCTTACCTATCCTTATAACTCCCTTGTGCTTGTCCCAGGCTTTTTTTTAAAATACTACCACCACTGTCTTCACCCCCAAACCCTCCACTGGAAGACCGTTCCAGGCACCCACCACCCTTTCAGTGAAGAAGTATTTTCTCACATCTCTCCTAAACCTACCCCTCCAGCTTCATGGCCCCTTGGTTTTGGAGCACCCTTTTCTCTGAAAAACCTCCCAATTGTACCTTATTCATCCCTGTGACATATTTAAAGGTCTTGATCTTAACCCCCCTCTCCCCCTTCTCCTCCAGGGTGTGCATAGAAACATAGACAATGATGGCAGAAAAAGACCAGAGGTGCATCAAAAGAGGACTGGACCCAGGACCGATCCCTGTGGAACCCTGCTCACAAATTCTCTCTCCTCTGATTTAACCCCATGGACCACCACCCTCCGCTGCCTCCCCTCTAGCCAGTTATTCATCCAGTTCACTATGGGTTTAGCTGCACCCAGGTCTTCCATCTTCTTGAGCAATCCTTTGTGAGGTACCAAGTCAAAAGCCTTGCTGAAGTTAAAGTAGAGCAGATCCACACCACGGCCCTTGACTAACTCCTTTGTCGCCCAGTCAAAGAAAACTATTAGGTTAGTCTGACAAGATCTTCCTACCACAAAACCATGCTGTTTACTACTGTGAAACCTGTTGCTCTCCAGGTAGTCTATGAGGTCCTCATTGATTAGTGAACACCTACCCTGCAATTGGAGGAACATCTGCTCTGCAATTGGAGGAAAAGGCTTCAGGTGCAGCTCATGCAGTTCTAGCCACTGGGGGTTGGATTTAAAGGCTGGGAGAGAGGAGCTTAGGGAGTTGTTCACTTCCCTTATACGTTTACTGTGTTGTACTGCACCTAGTAACAGGGTTACCAGTTTATTGTGGGACTGTATCTAGGATTAGTGGGTGACCTGATTAGTCAGTAGAGGTGTATCTTGGACCAATGGGGAACCTGGTGGCTCACCAAAGGAAACCTACTTGGAGGGAGATGGGACCACACGTCATTAGGGCCGGCATCTTTGGGAGGGTGGTGGGGTGCACAGGGTGTGGGGCAGCCATGATACTGGACTGGGCTTGGAAGTTCGGTGGTTGTCCAGTGTGCTACCAGCTGGCACAGCTTAGGAAGGAGGGTGTGGGGATTAAGAGAAGCTGGGGGAAGGGGGGAGGTATGGCTGGGGAAGAGGACAGGGGATCTCCCAAAGGGCTGCACCAAGCACTAGGGGCGGGGGGCATAGGGAAAGAAGTGCAGGAGAAAACTCTGGGGTCACATAGGGACCATGGCAGAGGGAGCCCAAAAGGACACTACCAAGGAAGCAGGCAGGTAACTGGGGACCCTCACAAAGGGGGGCCAGAGGGACATTTTCAGGAAAGTAGGCAGATGACTGGGGCTGGATAGAAGGAAGCAAGGTGGGGAGGTGGATAGGACCCTACACTCAATAACAGCTTTAATTCTCTTCTTCTACTTGAAGATGAGGGGGGTGATGTAGCCATGACAGGGGTGGTTAGAGGTGGAAAGGTAGTGGGGGGCAGGAGGCGGGGGCCAGATAGCAGGAGTAACAGGGGGGAACCTGGAATGCAGGAAAATGGGGAGAGCAGTGGATCAGAACAGATGGGGCAGGGGGAAGAGGGAGGAAAGCACAAGGAGAAGGACCAGTTGGGAGGAAAGGGCAAGGATAAGGACCAGAAGTACAAGGAGGATAGAGTAAAGGGAGCTGAGGGTTTAGGCCAGGGGAGCACGACAAGCAAGGAAGGGCTGAACGGAGACAGGAAGGAAGGGAGGATAAGCCAGGTTAGTTTAGCGGATGGGGGAGAAGGACCAGTCGCGATCAGTGAGGGGAGAGTTAGTGAGGTACAGAAGGATACTCGGGAAGATGAGAGGCATAGGATCGGAAGGGACGGGGGGGGTGGCCAGGGTAAATAAAGAGGGGTTGGCACGTGGCACCCAGATAGGGGGAGGAACAATGAGCCGGCTGGGTGGAGGGGCCGTGAGAAAGGATGACGGACATGGAAGGGGGGGATGGAGAGGAAAGGAGGCGGTCAGATTGCTCCTGTTGGGGATTCTATGATCAGGGGTATCAAATGGGATGAGGGGAAGCCTGGCCAGTTAGAACAAATGCTTCCCTGGACCAGCGGTGCTGAGGGCCAACACGAGATACATCAGCTGGCAAAGGATTGTGGGGGTTCCTCGGACATACTGGTCCATCTGGGTACAAATGACATTGAGGGAAACAGCGAGCTAGAGATACAGGCAAGGTTCAGGGAGCTTGCCAGGGTCTGTCATGACACAGGATGCACGATTTCTTTCTCAGAAATCCTGCCGGTGCCAAGGGCTAGTGGGGAACACAAAAGGAAGATTAGGGAGATAAACCAGTGGCTCAGGGGTGGTGTGAGGGCAGAGGGTATGGGGTGATGGGGAGTTGGGGAGACCTGGGAGGATATGGAGCTGTATGCTGAGATAGTCTCCATCTCAATTTGGAGGAAGAGAATCCTTAAGTTGAAAATAGAGGGTTCATTGGTGAAAAGTGGGGTTTAAACTTGTGAAGGAGGGAGGATGGGAGAAAAGGCTGTCGAGGGTCCGATAAAGGAGGACTCTGCCTCCACCCCTGGGGAGCTGGAGGAATCTCGGGAAAAGGCGACTGGTAAAGTGCAGACCAGGGGAAAATGGAATCCCCATGGGAACACAAGCAGGGGAAATGGAAGTATAGGGAAAGGGTGGAAGGTAGTCCTGCTAAATGCCAGGAGCTTGGGCAACAGAATGCCTGCGCTCCAGGTGAAGCTAACTGAGGGAGCGGTGGATGTGGCAGCGGTCACTGAGACCTGGGCCACCGCAGGATACGACTGGGACCTGAACCTGGAGGGTTACACTATGTTCAGGAAGGACGGGGGTAGGAGTAACAATAATAGTCAAAAACTGCATTGGCATGGGGGGAGTAGAGGAGGCGGAGGGAACCATGGAGGCGATTTGGGTCACCTTGATAACGGGGCAAGACAGTAAAAATAGGAGTGATGTATATACCCCCTGCGCTGGCTGAGGAGCTGGAGGAGAGTCTGGTGGCAGATGTTGGGAGACATTGCAGATTGGGCAGGGGAAGGGTGCTGGTGTTGGGGGACTTAAACATGCCAGGAACAAACTGGGAGACTATGACATCCTCGGTGGCCAGGGAACAGAGGTTGTTGGATGTCTTTCAAGACACGCTCCTAACTCAGCAGGTGGGAGAACCCACCAGGGAGGCACGGGTACTGGATGTGGTCCTGGCAGACAGTGACCAGATTGGGGGCCTGGAGGTAAGGGACCCATTGACGGGGAGCGACCATGCCACGGTCTGGTTCTACCTGGACCTAGGAGGGGTAGAAGGCTGCACAAAGACGGAGGTAACTGACTTCAGGGGGGTGGATTTTAAGGAAATGGGAAGGATCCTTAAGGAGCAATCACCAGCACCTCCATCTTATCTGGGTTCAGTCGCAACCAGCTGGAGGAAATCCAGTCATTGAGTTTTGCCAGGCAGTTGTTAATCACATCTACTACACTGGATGTTCTGGGGGCAAATGACAAATACAGTTGGGTGTCATCTGCATAGCAGTGAAACTCCACACTGAATTGCTAAATGACCTCCCCAAGGGGCAGCATGTACACTGTGAATAACATTGGCGACAGGATCAAACTCTGGGGTACGCCACATGACAGGGGAACTGTGGAGGAGAAGAAATTCTCCATCACTACCCTTTGCACCCTATCAAACAGATAGAACTCAAACCATTTGATGACAACACCGGTTAGTCCACATTAATAACAGAGCCGATTGAGAATCACAAAGTAATCCACAGTGTCAAAAGCTGATCAGAGATTGAGGAGAACAAGAATTTACTTGTCTCCTCTATCTATAGCCCTGAGCAGATCATTATGCACCCTAACTAATGCTGTTTCAGTACTGTGTCTGGCCCTAAAACCTGACTGGAATGGCTCATAGATATCAAAGGACACGAGGTGGTCCTCGAGCTGCTGCGCCACAAGCTTCTCGATAACCTTGCTCAAAAATGGCAGGTTGGAGATAGGACAGTGATTTGCCAGGATGTCTGGGTCAGGAGAGGTCTCACTAGGGCCTCTTTCAAGACTGCTGGGAAGACACTCTCCGACATTGAGCACTGGGCAATCCTGGCAAACACCAGGCCAACAACCCCAACACATCTCATCAAGAAACGCGTCGGAGCTGGGTCCGGTTCACAATATGTGTGCTTTAGCTCTGAGATCACCTCAATGAACTCGGCCATCTCCACTGGTTTAAACTCTTCCCAGATTAATGGAGTGACTCTGTTCCTCCCAGTCCGACCACTGCAAGGCAACAATTGCCTCATTGATGGAATCCCCGACCGTATACAGGACACTCTGTCAGAGAAAAACAGAGCAAACTCATCACATAAAGTGGTTGAAAACGCCTTCCTCGGCTGTAGACAGGCTGGGTGAAGTAGCCTATCCAGAGTCCAAAAACCTGGGAAGATCTGTTTTTCCCTGCAGTAATTTCCCTGGACAGGAATTCTGCCTTCTTATGGGAAACTGTCCCCAGTACTCACTGTAGTGAGCATGCAGGGCCAGTTTGTCCTCTTCTGACTGGGTCTTCCACCAGCAATGCTCCAACTTCCTACCCCTGATCTTCATTACCTTGAGATCCCCATCAAACCAGGGAGATCTGAAATGAGTGGATCTGGGTCATATACGTATTGGTGCGACGTCAATCACTTCAGATACCACCTTATTATAAGTGGCCACCACCTCACCAACACCAGTCGCACATGCAGTGTCCACCCTAGATAAGTCAGCTAATGCCAGCAGTCCCTCTGGGGACAGACCTCTCAAAAGGCAGTAGCTGACCATCTCAACAGGGGAGAGACTTTCAGGGGCCCCAAGCATGAATTTCACCGTGCAGTGATCAAACAAACCAAGTGACCTGATCAATCTTTAGGCTCCCCACCGGAAGACCCAGTTGAAACACCAGATTGAGCAAGTGGCCGTGATGGTGGGTCGCAGAAGTAACAACTTATGCTAGGCCCAGTGATGACATCAACTGGAAGAGGTCGTAACCGAATTGCAAGGATTCATTGTTGACCTAGGCATTGAAGTCCTCCAGGATTAAGCACCTGGGGGACTCCAACACCTGGTCAACCATGAAGTCTGCAGTCTCCTGTAGGAATTCCCCACCAGACCCCGGAGGTTGGTAAATAAGGAGAATCCTGCAGCATGCACCCGGACCCCCACGCACAGCCACCCACTCAAAAGATCTGGATGTTCCAACAGGATGCACAATGAAACCCAGGCTGGATCTAAAGAAGATGTCCACTCTCCCACCCCTGTGTTCCCTCCTCGGACAGTGCACTACAGAATACCCAGAGGGGACAGCTGCCTCTAGAACTGGGCCAGCCAAGTTTCCATGGTGCAAGCCAGGTCGACAGAGGAAATCAAGTCCTCGATAATTGCAGTCCTGTTCCTTACTGACCTGGCAATGCATAGCACTGTCCGAAGGGGATTAGTGGGTGCTGCTGGCCCCTCAACTGCCTGCCTACTCGATCTAGTGGGACTTCTGGGTACGGAAACCAAACATGTCTGGCCTCTCTCAAGGATCCGTTTACATCCAGGGCATCTCCTGCACCTGACCACCCCAATACCGCTCACTTCCGCTAACCCAGCTGCTCCCTGCCACTGTCGGCCCAACCGCACCCTTGTAATCCTGACCTCCCTGCAGCGCCTAGCTTCAGTAGATGGAACTGTGAGGTCGGCAAAGAGGCAGAGGTCATGCAGCTGGGTTGCAGCATAGGTGACTCGCACAGGGCCACAGTCTCAACACATCCCCACCTAGCTTTCCTGCTACCGACTGGATTAGGCAACCTGCTAAACCTTGCCCTTTTAAATGGCAAGGACAGCTAACTTACTAGACTCACTAAATTAAAATTCCTATTATACAATGTGGTAAATTCAATGTCCCAAATACTGCATCCTGATTGGTTGGCTGGCACATTTACCACCGTGATAAATCCTCCAGTGTACCCACTGGAAAAAGTGCCTGCCAACCTTATATCGTGCGAATCCGGTGGCTTTCACTTCAAATGAAACTGCCGCGATTTGTCCTGTCGCCGTTTCGCTAAAACACTGCAGTAAATTGTTTACAAAATGACATCCTCTTTTGAAGTGTAGGGACCTCAGTGAGTTAGAAAATAGTTAAAAAAACATTAAAGAAACAACAGTTGCCATTGTATAATATAAATTTATCCCTCCAGGGTGTGGGTACACTGGAGGACTTAACACGACTGGTGTGGTAAATCCTCCAGTGTACCCACACTCTGGAGGGATAAATTACTTAATTCACACACACACACACACACACACACACACACACACACACACACAGTCACTCAGCTTTACAAAATTTTACTAACCACTCACACACCACATCCACTCACACCCTCCCAGACCATAAATTGTCCCCCACAATAATACTTCCCCACCCCTAACCACAACAATAAAATAATTATATTTAAAACAAATTACAATTAAAAGGGAGAGATCAAAATTACAGTGTGCTGTAATATTTATTCCAGTTCACTGCTGGAATTGGAAAATAATTGTTCAGTCTTTAAAAGTCTAATATCCAAAAGACAGCGATCCGTCCAGTCCTATTACTCAGGAGCAAATGGACAGTGGTGCTCACACCACCACGGTCCAAAGAATCTCTTAACTACTGAAGTCGGAGCAAAACGCAGTTTCGAGGAGCAAATTCAGGGCAAAGCTGCGTTTAAGCTCCCCTCTCACTAGTGCAAAGTCAGCAGTGATAAGGTTTATCAAAAAGGCACTAACTCTCGCAGAACCAGGCAGGGAACTCCAGTCACAAAAGTAAAGACTATGCCTTGCCATCCTATACGATTACCCCAAGGTCTCTTTCCTGCTTGGTCGCTGCTAGTATCTCTCCCCCCATTTTGTACTGGAGTCCTGAGTTTCTGTGATGCAAGTGCATTATTCTGCACTTTTTTGTATTAAACATTAGCTGCCAAACTTTTGACCACTCCTCCAGTCTTTTCAAGTCTCTTTCCATCCTTTGCATTCCTTCCAGAGTGTCCACCCTGTTGCAGATCTTGGTGTGATCCGCAAAGAGGCAGACCTTCCCTTCCAGTTCCTCTGCTATGTCATTAATGAAGATATTAAAGAGGACTGGCCCCACTACTGACCCCTGCAGTACCCTACTGGCCACTCTCCCCTCCTCAGAGTGAACTTCATTTACCACCACCCTCTGCTTCCTACCTGCTAACCTGTTTGTTACCCAGGTTACCACCATATTGATCACCCCTATGCTACTCAACTTGTTTACCAGCCACCTATGTGGAATGGTGCCAACAGCCTTGATGAAGTCAAGGTAAGCCACATCCATCTCCCCCCTCCAATCCAATACCCTGGTTACCCAGTCATAAAAATCTATAAGATTTGTTTGGCATGACCTCTCCTCCGTAAAACCATGCTGCCTCGGGTCCTGTAGTCCACTGGATTCCAGGTGTTCCACAATTATTTCCTTTAATAGTGTTTCTATCAATTTCCCTACTACATACATCAGGCTGACAGGCCCGTAATCTCTCGCTTCCTCCTTGCTACCACTTTTGTGAAGTGGACTACGTTCAGCCATCTCCAGTTCTCTGAGACTACGCCGGTCTCCAGTGAAATGTTAAACAAGTCTATCAGGGGTGCAGCAAGCACCTCCCTGAATTCCTTTAACACTCACCACAACCTCCCCCAATATCACTAAAATACCACCAACGCTCAATCTGGTCCTATTTCGTTGGTTTACAACTATCCCCGAGGGTGAGGCTAAAATAGGTAGCATGGTCTAGCCCTCACTTTACAGTCAACAAGAGAAAGTGAATTACAAAAAGAGAGATATTGACAATAGGACCTTGCAGGCAAATTAAAAATACTTTCCCACTTACTGAAAATCTTTTTGGGTTGTGTCCAGTTGTCAAGCAGTTTGCCAGAGCACTGGTAAAATGTGCCACTTTACCACAACTTTGTCTGTAAAATATTACTTCACGCCATCTTTAGTTGGGGGTATAAAAATGGACATAATATTATTTTTTGGGTTTGAATTTATACAATGAATCAGAAAAAGTTAGATAAGTTTTGTCATTAAAAAAAAATGTCAGACACGAAGCCGGCCCGGTGGCACTGAGGGTTGAGGCGCTGGATACCACACCTCGTGCCACACTGGTGACCTACGTTCAGGAGTGAACTCAGGCTGCCGGGGCTTGGCAGGGGAGGGAGAGGATCGAGCGTCTCACAACAGCTCTCCTCTCCGGGGACGGGTGGGCACATCGTCCCGCTCCATGGCTGCCTCCTGGTGGAGGATGGGGGGCAGCGCCAGACTCCTGGAGACACAGGAACGTGGCTTCATGACACGTGCGTGCCTCCATAAGCATGCGTACACAGCCGTGGGGGAAGGACCACAAAAAGAGAAAAATGGCTGCAGGCTCAATGAAGTCCCCTCCAGCAAGCCAGCACAGATGCATTGGGACCACCTGTAATAGCCCGCTCCAGCTATGATCACAGGGGGAAAGGAGGATGTCCCCCTCCCCTCCATGAGGGGTAATCCGTGGGGGAACTAGGGGCACGGGGCTACCTGGGGGAAGCCGACTGGAGGCTGAGAAGGGGGGCTGATGCCTGCAATAGAGGAGGATAAAAAAATGAATATGGAAAAAATTGTCAGGCACAAATATAGAAACAGATTCTGACGGCACATAAGGACAGCTTGGCCCACCCAGTCTGCCCATTTCCCTACCTACTGGATAGGCTGCAGATCCTATTTAACCAGCAGCCTACTTCTTTCTACCCCCACCAGAATTGCCTTATGTTTGTCTCATACATTCTTGAATTCCCCAATTTTTGACCCCACGACCTCCTCAGGAAGGCCATTCCATGCGTCCACCACAAAAATACTTCCTGACATTGCTCCTGATATATTTTTAAACTGTATAAATATATTTTAAAACTGTATATATATTGTTTTAATAGAATACATGAAAACTGTATCAACAGAATTTATGTTGGTTTGACTCCAAGCTTTCATCAGAATTATAAACAAGCATTACATTTCTAGCCCTACTGGTTGAACACTTAACCCTTTAAAAAAATATGTTGAAAAGGCCAGCTTTGAAACCACTAGGGCTAGAAACGTAATTCTGTTTAAAATGAAAGCCTGGAGTCAAACTGAAAAAGACATGTTCTAGCAAAACAGTTTTCAAGCATCAATATTGGTTCAAATATCAATCAGTACTTTCTGTCCCACCACCACGAGGCTGAAAACAAGAATAATAATTCCCAAGCTCTCATTTCCCGATCAACAAAAAATAAAAAACAATATACTAAAATAATGTTGATGCAGAACTCCCTGGAACCCCGTGAAAATAAGACTTTGCATCATGGTAATATCCCAGTTGGGGTAATTTCAAATAAATAGAAAAACAATTCCTTAAATAGCTGGCATCAAGTATGGAAAAAATACTAGTAGTATTCCATCATAGAGAAACCTTTTTCTGATATTTTTATTAGAGTTATACAAAGAAAATAACATGAAATTCCAAATATACATACTTCTTTGATTTACAAAATTTTACAGTGACTGTAATTTCTTATCTAAGGACAACGTGAGGAGCCGTGGTGCTTCAGGAGATGCAGGTGGTTTTCAGCTATAGAGAAACAGATTTTTTTTTCCTGGTTACTATTATTACTATTACAACAGCTGAGAGGCTCTAGTCCATGCAGCTTGCGGTCAAATGGAGGAGGGACTCCAAATGTTTCTTCTGTAAAAGTGTGAGGGACACATAAGTGAAAACGTAGCAGAAGTCAGACAGGAACCTGGTTAAATTCCCTCTGCATCAAAGGTGAAGTCTCCATAAAAGGCAGCAGCCCTTCAATATACCAATTTAGCTGTGAGCTTTGCAGCCCACAAGGTTCAAAGCTGCTGTTTCACAGGCTGGTGGGTTGAAATTTGGTCAACCTGCTTTTATGCTAGTGAGCCACGGCCACCCCTACCCTACCCTACGTGGAAACCAACTGCTGTGCACAATAAAACCATCACGGGCCCCATTTACAAACTTTTTGCCACAGGCCCAGAATGGGAGAAATTTAAGTATTTGTTAGTTTACCTAGACTTATTTGTGCATGACCGTGAACACTTAAATGCAACAACCCTGCAGTTTCAGGGGCAGCTTTCTAGTGATGGCAACAAGTTACAAAAAATACAAACAATATAGCAGTATAGCCTAGAGGTTAGAGTAACGAGCTGTGAATAAGCTTGGTACATTCAGCAGACCTGGGTTTGATTTCCACAACCTCTATTTGCATACTGTGTGACTCTGAACAAGTCACTTAACAACCCAGTGCTCCCAGGTCGCCCCTGAAAACAGGCACTTGTGCCTAGTGGGCCTTACCCACTTACCAAACAAAATAAAAATAAAAATAAATAATTGAACAAGAAGAAAGAAAAAAGCAAATACTTGTGCACTCCAAGAGCACACACATACGATACTGTAACAGACTTTTACAGTACATTCTAAAAACAACAGTTCCTTGCAGTCAAATGAACAGATACAAACAGGAAATTCATGAAAACCAGTGTCACCTGACAAAATGGGCCTCTGTGGTTCTGAAAGCTTCTGTAGTAATATTTTGGGTGGTTGTCTATTAGAAGGTTTAACATAAAATGGTGTCCTAAACACAGCCCTCAAATTTTATTTACAGTATTTATTTAGTTTTTGTTGACCAGGTAAGTGCGCTAGACAAATCCTGCCTATTTTCAGGCACGATCCAGGGAAGGGGGATATGGATGAATGCCAACTGACCTTGAACCAGATTAAGCTGTTGGTGGTATTTCTAGTGAATGAGGGAAATTTGGCCAGGACACCAGGGAAATTCCCCTACTCTTTTCGATAAGTGCCATGGGATCTTTAACATCCACCTGAACTACCCCCAATCCAGGCAGATGGGATCTCGGTTTAACGTCTGATCCGAAGGACGGCACCTCAGAAGTGCAGCACCCCTCTCATGCTGCACTATAGTGTCAGTACTGGGATATTAACCCAAGTGCCAGATGTGGGAACTGAACCCACAGCCCTCTGATCTCCCGGCCTCAGAGGCGAGTGTGCTACCTACTGAGCCACTGACTTACTGTGGTTAGCACCATATGAGCACAAGAATCACATCAAAAAGTTCCATGACAGCTATGAAGCTTGGGAACATTGGAGAGAGAGCTGTAAACAGGTCTATATGTACAGACTGTCACAGTGGTCATAAGCTTCTTCTGTTCTACTCATTCTGCACAGCATAGGCCTCCTTTGTGGATATAGTGTTCCCCTAGAGGCTCCCGACAACACTGGGTGACCACTATGACAGAGAAGCCTCATCCACAGAAACGGGTAACTGGATACCACTGTTGAACGCTCTGGAGTACATTTTCTCATTAAAAATTCCCTGCGCTTAAAGGCTTCTTTACATTCAGATGCATTTTGTTTCTTTTTCTCTTTCTGCCCATATTTACCAGTCCCAACCACAATTATCGAAAGGTCCGAGTCTTTTTGTGTGACGGGGGACGAGTGCTGGGGTTGCTCGGAATACGAGTCGGACTGACTGCGGAACCAGTACAAATAAACCTACTTTATTCACATGATTATCGGTAATTAGTGACATTAGGAATCAGTATTTGGGGGGATGTTTATCAGACAGTTTATTACAACGCATGAACACAGTACAAGTGACAATATAATGCACTTCTTTGCGGGATGAGGGGGACAGCTCTATGTGTTTATTCCTCTGTGCAAATTTAATTAGTGTGTAGCACATTAGGTTAATGTTCGTTTGCAAATGTTAATTAAAAAAATGCTTTTTTTCAAGGGGATTGTATAGCACTCTGAATTAATATGCAGGCCTTCCAGCCCTGGCAACAGGGCATGGAATCTGATGTGGTCACAGGGTAAATTTGATCAGATTATGTTTCACGGTGCTAGTATTCCGCTCATCCTCACTACAGAGCAATCTCATAGTTCATCAAGATCAGCCACATTGTTAGGTTCAATGCGCCGGTGAGAATCTGCCTGCAGGGAGGTGCAAGGGTATAAGCAAAGGCACCTTCACGTGGTATGGCCTTGTGGTGCAGTGTTCGGAGTGTAGAACTGTAAAATGGAAGATCCCATCATAGCCACTGTCTCACTGTGTGACCCTGTGGATGTCTCTTGACTTCCCTGTGCTTCAGTCTCAACTCTACACTACTGGTCAAAAGTTTTAGAACACCCCCATTTTTCCAGTTTTTATTGAAATTTACGAAGGTTAATGTCTCAATGTACTCTGAAATTAAAACATAGAACAAATAAACAATTGGAGATAAAAAAAGAAATCATAGAATCATTTTGTTTAACAAAATTCAATCTAAATTTTTGACTCATCAAAGTAGCCACCTTTTGCAGATATACTGTAACACTTGAACACACTGTGGCATTCTTCCTACAATGGACATCAAATATTGTTCGGAAGTTCTTCCTAACACTGTTGCAGAAGTTCCCACAAATGTGTTGCACTTGTAGGTTGCTTTGCTTTCACCCTTCTGTCCAGTTCATCCCAAACCAGCTCGATAGGGTTTAAGTCTGGAGACTGTGCTGGCCATTCCATGATTTGAAGCCTACCGTCTTGTTCTTTTCTCGAAGGTAGTTCTGACATAGCCTGGAGGTATGTTTTGGGTCATTATCTTGCTGTAGGATGAACCCTGACCAACTAGGCGTGAGACCAGAGGGTATTGCATGGCGCTGCAAAATGCTGTGGTAGCCCTTTTGGTTCAGGGTGCCAGTCACTCTGTGCTGTTGTCCTGTGAGCCGCCTATCCATAAGCTGTTGACTCTCAGAAACTTGTCTTCTGATTCTGTTGTGGCTTTGGGTCTGCCAGACCTCTTCCTGTCACAGTTTCCTCCAGTTTCCAAGTGCCTTTTGATGGTGTAGGAAACTGTGCTCACTGACACCTTGGCTTTCTTTGCAATTTCTCTACAGCAGTTTTTGCTAACCTAAACTTTTTTTTTTAACCTCTAGCAGTTTACCGCTTACCTTTGTACCATTTCAGGTTATTCACTGGACTTGAATTGCTTAAATTTCAATAAAAACTGGAAAAATGGGGGTGTTCTAAAACTTTTGACCGGTAGTGTAGACTTACACAGAAGCAAGACCTCAGTGTAATCCAGATGCTGCAGTTCAGCTGTTCTTGGAAACTATATTGCTAAAAAGGTAGTATCACTGCTCTGTGAAAGATATAGTACATTTACATAATCATATTAGTTTGAAACTGCAGAGTCCTTTCAAGGTCTTGTGGAACCCTATGCCATGACAACTATGACCTTGAAATAAGTGAAATGCTCTTACCTGGCTTCAATGTCTCAGTTACCACGCATCTGACCACTATGTAAGCGACACATGGAGGTGGTCATGGCTCTCAAAGAATGCAGGAGAGGCATCTGTGGTAACCATGTGCTGCTCCTGCAGCCATGTGCGCTGTGTACTTTGACACAAGGTTGTTGTTGGCAGAGATGTGTGAAGTTGGAAAACTCCACTCTGAAATAATTCATAGATTTCTCTCATTTCGAGGAGTTAACATGCAGTGGGAAGTCCAACTTCATGCAAAACTGATAACTCCGTCAAATGCAACTCCACTGGTGGAGTTTGGCACAGAAGAAGTTGTTTAACATAAAACTGTCCATGGTGTCTACTGGCTCCCCCATAACCTGATCTTTCCCGGTGTGTAGTGGTTCCCCCCCTGATCGCCATCCCAATGTGAGAAGACACTTTCCCTGGCATTTAGTGGTCCTCCCTCCCGATCATTGGCCCCATGTTAATTATGACACTTTACCTGGTGTCTAGTGGTCCCACCCTCACCTGCACCCATGCCAGATCTTGACAATGATTCCCTGGTGTCCAGTGGTATCTCCCTCCACCCAATCACCCACCCAACATAACTGTACACTTTCCCTGGTGTCCAGTGGTCCCCCCATCCTGATCTCCTGTAGTATATAATTCCCTGGTGCCTAGCGAACCCCTATCCCTGATCCCCTGTAATAAAAAACAAACAAAAAAAAAAAAAAGATTGGCCCTTCCCTTTTGTCTAGTTGAACCCCCACCCCAGCAAGTAGTGCTGCACCACCCCACCCTGAGTCAGTGGCCGGCACAGCCCTCCACTCTCCACCATGGCTGGCCACCGCCTGAGTTGTCAATGAAAGAGTACATACTTGTACAAGTACGTGTGCATTCATTGACAGCTCAGTTGGCGGCCAGCCGTGGTGGACAGGGGAGGACTGTGCCAGTCTCCGTTTTGGGGTTGGGAGGGTAGGGGCATTACCTGCTGGGGTGGGTGGGTGGGGGGTCCACTAGACACCAGGAATGGACTACCTGTTTTATTTGTTTATTACAGGGATCAGAGATAGAGAAAGAAGAATCCGCTAGACACCAGGAAAGTGTAACTATAGGGGATCAGGATGAGGAGTGACCCGTGGACACCAGGAAAAGTGTACATATATCAGGCGGGTGGAGGGACCACTGGACTTGAGGAATCATTGTCAAAATTGGGCATGGATGCAGGTGGAGGGAGGGACCACTAGACACCAGGGAAAGTGTCAATTAACACCAGGTGTTGGGCGGACCACTGGACACCAGGGAAACAAGGTGAATGTCATTCAGTGATCTGCAGGGCGAGGGGGGATGACAACTAGACACCAGGAAAGACTGGGCTGACAACGCGAGGGGGGGAGGGGGGACCACTGAACACTAAGAAATAATCAACATCGGGTGGTAATCGGCGGGGGCAGAATTTGCCATTTGTAACTTCGCCTTGCTTTTGTTTTTGTTTTTTGGTTTTTTTAAGTGCAATTTGCACTTAAAAATGCCAGCACAAGGTGAAGTTACAAATGGCAAATTTCCTATTAAACACTAAAACTTTACGAAATGATCTGCAGAGGCAGATTTGGTGACTTTTCCAGAAATTCGCTGGTGAATTAAAACTTAAAGGCAATAAAATAAAGGCACTTTTGGGAATGATATTTATTGCATGGTTTGCATTTTTTAGTCTTAGTAACAAATGGGGGTGGGGGGGGGCACTTGCCTCAATTAGATGCAACATGTCCAAGAGAGTGATGGAGAAGAAAGAAACTTATAATTTAGAGGAGTCCCTATGTGGTAGAAACCCTGTTCAGTTCCACGGGGCCCATGGTGCTGCCCTTGTAAGTGTTTTATGCTGAAACCTTTACATGCAATCCCCTCCCCCACCCCTTTTTCTGGTGGGGGAACACTTTGCTAGGAAGGTATGACTAACACTAGGCAACAGGGCCTTGCTTTTGCTCACCATTTCTCAATGGTTGTATCCTGTGAGTTCACTGTACACAAAGTACTCACCCCCTTTATTTTTGAAGGTACCCATCATTTTACAACCCACCACTGAATCTGACAAGCTACACCACACAGCCATGACTCTGTGTGTGACCCATATCCCTTTGTCCTAAAAGTTCATCCTGTTTACTATGTTCCTTGTCGTCATAATTACGCTCCTTAATTGTAAGGCCTAGACGATGCCATAAAGTACTGTCTTCAAAAGCTCTGTACAAGATACACATATCACCCCTTCAGACTTCTTTGTTTGGAAGTATACATATCCAGATCCATTCTCTTCTCTTCATGATTTCCACCTTATACCCAAAATCATTTTAGATTAACCCCTCTGGCTTCCGTTCAGTGTCCTAATACCCTTTTTTATGCTGCAGTGCCCAGAGCTGACCACAACATTCCAAATGTGGTTGAGCCAGTGTCTTATACAGTGGAAAGATCACTGCCCTGTCTTTACTTTTGATGTTTCTTCCTGTTTATTTGTTTTCAAAGGTTTCATCAGGAAAGGCATATTGAGCTGAAAAACAGCTCATTTCCAGATCGTGGGAGAGGGCTGTAGGAACAAAACAGAACAATAAATTATACAATAAAACATAAAACATAATACAAAGATACAAATTAAACAGTACAAAATGAGGTTCATCAGATAGGTAAAAATTTACAGGCTACAATTATTTACAATGATAGGGTGAAGTGTCTGTCCCATAGACTCAATCAAAACTACACTACAACGGTAAGGGCACCAGGGGTTAGGGCACTGTGGGAAGGGGTGCAGATGGGGGGGAGGAAGGGAAAGCGCAGAGTAAGTGGGGGAGGAGAAAAGAGGCAAAAAGGGTAGATTGAGGAGCGTGGAAAGGCAATGACTCAAAGGCAGGCACAGGAGGGAACAGTGTGGTCATGGAGCAGAGAGGAGAGAGTGTTAAGAAGAAGCAGAGCGAATGGTTAGTAGGAGAGATTTCCAGAGTTTAGGAAAGCAGAAAGAGAGGGCAGCCTGACCAGCTCAGTAGCCTCTAGCCCTTCTTTGCTACCTCAGTAAATTGTTAACTAAAGTTTTAGGTCATCGGTTATATAGCTCCTCAGGTCTTTTTCCACAGAAGTTTTACTTAGATCCTTTCTAGTCCAGCTGGTACTTGGTCCTACTATTCCTATGGCCCGAATGCATCACTGTGCATTTGCTAATATTAAATTGTAGCTTAGCTGTTTTTGTCCGTACTACAATCTGGCATAACGAACACTTTAAGCTTTCAACAGCCTCCTCCATATCTACCACCACAATTTTGGTACAGCAGAAGCTGCTTAATCAGGACACCTTGGTGGATGCTTTTTCATCCCGACTAAATGGCCGACTCAATAAAAAGATGGCAGTGTCAGTGGCTCAGCAGATAGCACACTCACCTCTGAGGCCGAGAGATCAGAAGGCTGTGGGTTCTATCCCCACACCAGGCACTTGTGTTAATATTCCAATACTGACACTACAGTGCAGCATGGGGGGGGGGGGGTGTGCTGTACCCCTGAGGTGCTGTCCCTCGGATGAGACGTTAAACCGAGGTCCCATCTGCTTGTTCTGGTAATAGTTCAGGTGGATGTTAAAAATCCTATGGCACTTCTCAAAAAGAGTAGGGAATTTCCCCAGTGCCCTGGCCCTAATTTCCTTTCATTCACAAAAAAAAATACCACCAACAGCTTAGTCTGGTACAAGGCCAGTTGGCATTCATCTGTATCCCCCCCCCAGGTCGTGCCTGGAAATAGGCAAGAATTTGTCTAGTGCACTTACCCGGTCAACAAAAAACAAATAAATAAATGTACCCTTTTTTTCAATTCTATTTCAGTCCTACCTGGCCTTATCTCCACACTAACCTGGGGAGTTGGGACAGTAACACATCCAATAGCTGATCAGTATGTAAGGTATCTACAGAAAGGAGCGGACAGTAGACAGGAACAGATAAGATTAGTAAAGGAGTATTTTACTGCCATTTTTTGCATGATTTACTCCCACTTTCCGGTTTAAGGAATTTGATCCCCAACTGGCACATTTGCAGTATGTTGGTATATGTGAATACAATGGAAGTACCGTCCAATGCTTCCAGCCATAGATCCACATGCTAACACAGTGTAAGCAGTAGAGATAGGGATAGAAAACAGCATCTGTTGTTTATAGTGCATGAGGCCATTTCAGGAGTTATTCACAGGCTGGCCAGAAGAGCAGTTACAACATGGTAAACCGTTACAAATGACCACAACATAAGATAGCAGTGGGGAAGTATCTCAAGACTATAATAGTATCAGACAAAGTAGTCAGTGGCTGCATACACCCAGTGGAGTCGAGTCTGGGTTTAGAGGTGAAGGTTCCGAGACCAGTCAGTAGATGGTATTACTACCATTTAGATAGAAATACTACCAGGTGGAAGAATATAGCAGTAAATACTTTCCAGTCTTAAAAATCATCTTGACCCCTGACAGGAGTGGAGTTATTTTTTAAGAAAGTAAGAAAAACATAATTTAATTGTGTCAGTTTCCTTTACTACACTGAAGTGTTGAACTGCTCAAGCAGGCACATGTGAGAACCAGAAGTGATGCTGACACTCTGACAAGACAGAAAGAACTTGAAGTCCACAAAATAATCAACAAGTTTAGTTCTAATTTCATTCTTTTTTAATTCTAGCTTTAATTTTTTTTTTCATTCTTATTTTTTCCTCCTCTGGGCCCTGGCAGGTGCTTCGGCCCTCCGAGGGAGGGCTCTCTCTTGCGTCCCGCAAACCAAGGAGGTTCCCTCATGGCTTGCCACATGTGGCGAGGCCAGGAAGGTGGCACCCCCTCCATGGAGACCCAATCCAGAATTTGAGGTTGACCCTCGAAGCAGTGGACCGTCATGGATCCCTGCCAGGCTCCGTCCCCACCGATGTGACCACGTCAGGCGTGCCTCCCGTCCATATCGCCCTCAGTTACCACCAGAGGCAATCCCAGAGAAGGGATGACATGGCACCCTCACCCGAGAGAGAAGAGCAGACCTCTGGATACTCAATCCTCTCTCCCCCTGCCAGCCCTGGTGGCCGGGCACATTCGAACTGGGTTGCCCGGCGTGGTCGAGGTGTAGCGACAGCGTCTCAACCTCCAGCGCCACTGGGCTGGCTTAGCTTTAATTTTTTAAGACACAAAACAAACTGTAAGTCCAGCAAGCTGGGAGTCCCTAGGTCCTATTCTCAATGACAACACTGAATCACTGTCATTGTAGAATGAGCTCATTCTAGAATGACTGATAAGATGGCAAGCAGCACTGGGCTAGCTGTCTGTTGTAGCTTAAAGTTGGATGCAATTTAAGTTACTTTGTGTACAATAACTTATGCTTAAGTTTAATCATTAAAACGGCTCACCGTTGGATTTTATTTGTGGGCTATTTTTTATCATAGTATACTGTGTCCTGGATTTGGTAAAGCCTATTGTGGTGTGGAAGTAGAGCCTATTCTACCTGGCTTCTATCCAGACTTACTTCTGGTTCCTGGATTGTTCTAGCCCTACCTGCATTTGCTGGTATTCCGGTGTGTCCTGGAGGGTAAATTGTATCCTTGTGATCAATCGTGACTTGAAGAGATTTTGGGAGTCCCAGACAGGGATTTCATGTGGAGGAGGAATTTACTGGTGAAGGGTTGGTCTGACCTAACTGGGTCGCTGAATAAGATGCTTTCTGCTGTGGGAAGGACCCATTCCTCCTGATCATCTGGTCTCAAGGTGGGTGCCCGGCTCAGGTTGTTGCCCTAGGGGGGGATTGGGTGGTGTTGTCCGGAAGGTGGGCACTTGCTGATTTGCCTCGAGATCGCTGTAGGGCACTTAGCGGAGGTTAAGTGTTCGGAGGCGGCTTTACTTTGGGGGACGCCTTTTTTAGGGACTGGGGCTGTATCGGCTATGTGGATCGAAGAATGCTGGATGGTCCTGGGATCCATTTTCCTGAAGCATTGTGAACTATTTCCAACTGAAGGTTTCACCAGGATTTCTTCTTTTCCCTGAAGGTGGAGGGAGATTTTTGACTTCCCTTGAAGCGGTCTGTGACTCTGAAATTTTTGCCCCTGGAGATATCACCGGATTTTACATTCTGAGGCTGGGTCTGTCCTGAGGAAATATTTGGACCTAACTTTGGAAGGCTGTGAGAGGGCCTTAGTTTTCTGTTATTTTTAAACATCTATTCTGAAGCGGCGGCAGTGAGAGTGCTGCAGTGATTAACTGGTGAAGGAGGTGGTGAGAGCCCTCAATTTTATCAAGATATTATATCACTTTCTGTGACTATTCAGATTATATTTTTGGGACTTTGAGTACTGACAGTGATCTTTTTTAATGAGTTGATGCTAGCTTTACATAATTTGATAGAATTACAGCTTGCAACAAGCACTGTTTGATTTTGTCTTGGGGGTGACTGTGGAGTAATTTGTCTTATGTTGTGTAGTTGTGTGAATGTTGTTTGGGTGTAAGAAGTGTGAAAGGTGTGTGGCTGGTTAATATAGAAGGTTTATAGTTTTGGGTGAGGTGGGTGTTAATATTTGAGGAGCGCGTTTTATTGTTTTTGGGTCTGGGTTTTTGTTTTGTATTAAGAGATGTGTTGGGGGTTTGAGGCCCCTAAGGTGCAGCTACTTGGGCGATGACCTCCAGGACCTCTGTCCCCTCGAGCTTCCAGTATTATCTGGTAATACCTACTCTAGATGTAGGGCACTGGGGATAGCTTGGGGGGGGGGTTGGAGAGGTGTCTCCCCAGTGGCTGCTGGGACGTCCGGGATCTGGGTTGCGAGGACGAGGAGACACCCTGGGGCGAAATGGGGGCTTGAACGAGGTCCTCCCTGTCTGGTTCCCATACCCAAGGGCTCCACCTTAGAGTGTGGGCAGAGGGCTGGTCCAGCTGCTTGCTCTACCCCATCCTACTTGGGCTGTGTTGTGCAATGCCAGATCGATAAGGAACAAGATGGCCATAATAGCGGACTTGATATCCTCCATTGATCTGGCTTGCATCACGGAGACCTGGCTGGATGAAAATGCCGCCCCAATTCTGGAGGAGGCGGTACCAGCTGGGTACTCCGTGATACACAGCCCGAGGAAGGATTGTAGGGGCACGCGGTGGCCATTTGTTTTAAAGCTAGCTTGAACCTCATGGTGCTGTCTATGAGTCCGATGCAGTCTTTTGAATGTGTGGCGGCCCGAGGGGTTGCAGGTGCAGGTTTCAGTGTCCTCCTGCTCTACCGCCCCCGGGTAATGATGGGGATTTTATACTAGAGGTCAAGAAGCTCGTCGCGGACCTGGTTTTGGGAGTCCCCCAGGTGGTTGATCCTGGGGGACTTCAATGCCTGGGTTAAGGGGGGGGGCTGTCAAAATTTGGGATAGACCTTCTTGAGAGCATGGGGGCACTGGGTCTGACACAAAAAGTAATAACAGCAACATACTGGACCCATTTATTTCTTCTGAATTAGATATTTTAGTCCTTTGTGTAGATCCGGTGATTTGGTTGGATCATAGCACAGTGGGGTTCACGTTTAGGGCTCCCTCCCCGCCAGATGGTCTGGCCCCTATGGAGATGGTCCAGTACTGGTCGTCAAGAGGAGTATCCTTAGAGGACCTTTTGGCGATGCTGGACCTATTGGGTGTTGGAGCAGCTTGTGCGATTGGGCCGGAGGAGGCAGTAGCGGCCTATAATGTGGTGGGTGGTGCGGCCTTTGACTCAGTTGCACCCTTGCATGTCTGACCCCTGTCTACTTGTCGGAGATCTCCTTGGTATGATGAGAATCTCCGAGGTTTAAAGACTAGGGGTTGGAGGTTAGAGAGGCATTGGAGGAGATCTGGTCTGATGGAAGATACTTTCGCACGGAGGTCTCATTATAGGGACTATCAGGGAGCAATCTCCCAAAAAAAGGCAGAGTTTCTGTCTAGGGAGATTGCTACAGCGAGAAACAGACCAGCTCAGCTCTTCCACACAGTGGATAGGCTTTTACATCCAGATTGTCTATGTGCTGGAGGGGCAGGTTCGAGCACAAGGTGCGAGGATCTGGTTCTGATTTTTGCTGACAAGGTGTCCTCCATCAGAACTGAAGTCTCATTGAATGCCTCTTAAATGGCCTGCATGGTCTGGCCTGAGGTGAGTCAGAGCACTCCTCCGGTTGGGATGAGTTTGAGCTGACTGGGGCTGGGGAGGTGTTAGAGATAATCTCTAAGCTGAGGCAGGCACACTGTGATTTAGATCCAGGTCCAACTCGCCTTTGGTTGAATGTTTGGACCTGATTGGCCCAGTGGTTGCTGAGGTAGTCTGGAGTTCATTAAGGAGTGGGATCTTTCCATTAGCCTCGAAAGAGGCTTTGGTTAGACCGCGCCTGAAAAAAAAAAAAAAAAAAAAAAAAACACATCTTTGGACCCAGACTGCCTAGACAACTACAGACCTGTGTCAAACCTCCCATTTTTAGAGAAGGTTATAGAAAAGGTGGTGGCCGTTCAGCTGGAGAGACATCTTGTTGCCTCCTCTGCCTTTGAGCCGTTCCAGTCTGGATTCCATGCGGGGCATAGTACAGAGACGGACCTGGTGAGGGTGCTTAATGACCTCCTGATGGTGAGGGATAGAAGGGACTGTAACATTTTGGTTCTCCTAGACCTCTCTGCGGTATTTGACACCGTGGATCAAGAGGCGTTACCCGACTGCCTGCGGTTCTGGTGTGGCCCGTCTGGAAATGTCATCAATTGGTTCAGGTCATACCTCACAGACAGAGTGCAGAGGGTGACCATGGGAATTTTCTCATCAAACCCAAAGCCTCTGTGCTGTGGTGTTCTGCAGGGGTCGGTCTTGTTGTCTGTGTTGTTCACTGTGTATATGCTGCTGCTGGGGGCCATTATCAGGAGGTGCGGGCTGGGGTTTCACTGCTATGCAGAAGATACCCAGCTGTACCTATCCTACGCACCCAATAGCCAGGTGTCAGACTCTGTATTTAATAGCTGCCTTGAAGAGATCCAGATGTGGATGACTCACAATTGGCTTAAACTTAACCCAGACAAGACTGAGGTACTGGTGGTGGAACCAGATCATCTGGGCGGGGGCATTACCCCCGGCCTTGTGCTGGGGGGGGGTGCCTCTAGCCCCCTCTAGGCAGGTGAAGAGTTTGGGAGTAATCCTGGATGGCGGTCTGACACTTGATGCTCAGGTGTCGGCTGTGGTGAGAAGTGGGTTCTATCATCTCAGGAATATTTCCAGAATTTGAGCCCTGATCCTGCCCGAGGACCTGCCCACACTGGTACATGCTTTCGTCACGTCCAGGTTGGACTATTGCAATGCCCTGTACCTAGGGTTATTTGGAGGCAACCTCTGCAGGCTGCAGCTGCTGCAGAACGCAGCAGCAAGATTACTGACGGAGGTGAAAAGATGCAGCATATCACCCCAGCGCTCTGCAAACTGCAATGGCTACCAGTTCAGTGGAGAGTTGTCTTCAAGTTAGGCCTATTGACCTACAAGACCCTGCACTGAAGCCGCCCAGCCTATCTGCAAGAGCTCTTTGTGCCTTACTGTCTGGCCCGGGCCCTCCGTTCTGCTGGGGGTGGCATTCTGGGGGGTTCCCAGGCTTAGTCTGCGGCACTCAGGTGATACAGCATTTGTGGTGGCTGTACCTAACCTGCGGAACTCCTTGCCTGACCATCTGAGGGAGACCCCTCGGTAGAAGCCTTTAAGAAGGGCCTCAAATCATGTTTATTTCTACAAACTTTTAACTGATTGTGTGTTACCGCAATTAGCAGGTTAAGCAGAGAGGACAAGTTTATGCTAAAAAGTTTTAGCTGCATTTTATAGCTGTTTTAAATTTGTGTTTTTGTATTTTAATGTTTTGAATTACTCTTTTGTGCAGTACCCAGAGTCCAAATTGGAGATAGGTGCTATATAAATAAAATATTGATTGACTGACTGACTGTCACGCTAACATGCTGACACAAGGCGGATCATTCATCATGGGAGATCTGGCGAGGATTTATTAGGTAAGTGACAGACACAGTATGAGGCAAATTTTATAAAGAGCAAAAAAGAAAAGCAAGTTGTTAAACATTTGTTGCTGTGATTTGGTATACATGAAGGGTGGTGGTGATGCTGACGATTAGCGCAAACAACAACAGTCACAAAGAGAGAGTGGAATAAGTTGTCCTGATAAGCTGATGGCCTCATCCCCTTTAAGCAGTTTGAGCAGCCATAGAAAAGAACTGCCCCTTAATCTGTGCCCAATGGGATATCCCACTTAAGTGGATGTCCCATTTAAATGCATCTGAATTAAGTGGCTTCTACTGTATCACTGGTGAATTTCACATCCAGCCAGTCTAACTGCACTGCATTAAAGCTACATAAAAATGGAGAAAAGTGTGGGTCCCAAAAGTGACCCTTGTGGGACTCTGCTCATAACTACTCCCCAATCAGACATATACCCCCTTGATGCTCACTCTTCTTCCCTCCAACCATGACTGTATCTGGTTCAGAATTCTATTGCTGACGCCCAATTTCTCCATCTGCTCTATCAGCTCCTGACAGGCCCTGCTGTAGTCTAAAAACATTAAATCATTCAGCTGAGACCTATCAAGTGCCCTGTTTATGGACTCAAAGAATTTAGTAAGTTTATCTGTCAGGATTTTCCTTTATGGAAGCCGTGTTGTGAATCATCAACCATACCATTATTCCCAAAGTGATTTTCTATTTCTGCCTTAATTATGCCTTAATTATGGTCTCCAAAACCTTCCACACAACAGATGCAAGACTAACTGGCCTTTAATTCTCATGGTCTGACCATGCACCCTTTTTATAGGTCAGGACCACTAGGGCCTTCCTCCAGTTATCTACCACCTGCTCAGTATTCAGCAACAGCTCAAATATGGATGTCAGCGGACCAGCAAACTCCCCCACCAATTCATTTATTCCTTTTGTGTGCATACTGTATGGGCCTTGCACCTTATTTGGGTTAAGGTTTTCAACTAGCTTCTGTACTTGATTCCTGTTTAGACTCATTTTAGGGCTACCTTCAATCTCCTTAAAGTGCCCTCTATCCGTGTTGCCTTGATGGAAAATCAAACAGAAGTATTCATTAAAAATCTTTACCAGTTCACCTTCCTTGGACACAGTCCTTCCCTATCTCTAAGGGACCGACTGTATGAGTAACACATTTGACACAGTTTATATATCTATAAATGGCTCTGTAGGGTTTTTTTTTTTTTTTTTATTGTGACTGCCAATTTAAATTCAACCTTTTTGCCCTTTTAATCTCCTTTTTACACTGTTTGATCATATGTTTATATTTAGTCCACAGTCTCTCATCATCCCTCCCTTTCACAATAATGCACAGTTTTTGCCTATTCTTGAGTAATCTTCTCTAAGACCACCATACATGGACTTTCCCCTGCTTGTATTTTACCCTTTCTGGTACATTTTTGTCCACAAGTTCCCCTGTTTTACTACTCAAGCATTCCCATTTATCACATGGGTTTTTGTCTTTTTCCCAGTTCCAGGATCTTATTTCAGTTCTCATCCTGTGATAGATTCACAGATTCTGTCAGCAGATAAGGACCGCCAGGCCTATCCAGTCTGCCCATTTACACTAGCTCACAAAGCGACCAGTGACCTTTACTGGTCATTGGCTTAGCTTTTTCTTCCTACCTCTATTATTCCTTTGTTTCTGTCCCATGCATGTTTAAAACCCACCACAGTATGGGCTGCCACCACTTCCTGGGGCAGGCTATTCCATGCCTCCACCACCCTTTCCATGAAGAAGAACTTCCTAATATTTCCCATTATGCGGCCACCCTTCAATTTTATGTTGTGTCCTCTTGTCAAGCTGAAATATGCTATCCCCTTCCACCTTGCTTATGCCCTTGAGGTACTTGAATGTTTCTATCATGTCACCTCTCTCCCTCCTCTGTTCCAGTGTGTACAAATTTAGTTCCTTCACTCTCTCCTAGCAAGGCTTGTGACATAATCCGTTCACCATTTTGGTCACCCTCCTCTGCACTGTCTCCATTGTGTTAATGTCCTTTCAAAGGTGTGGTCTCTAAGTGGGCCCTAAGGTGGTAAATTGGATCAGAAACTGGTTGAGTGACAGGACACAGAGGGTGGTGGTAAATGGCATTCAATCTGAGGAGAGGGAGGTAACTAGTGAGTTGCCACCAGGATCCGTGCTGGGGCCAGTACTCTTTAATGTCTTCATAAGTGACATTGCAGAGGGGCTTGAGGGGAAGGTAGGCCTCTTTGCAGATGACACTAAGACCTGCAACTGGAAGTCGACACTCTGGGGGTTAGAAAAAATGAGAAAGGACCTAAACATGCTTGAGGAACAGTCAAGAGTTTGGCAGCTAAGAGTCAGTGCAACAAAGTGTAAAATCATGTACTTGGGGCACAGAAATCCAAGGGAGGATTACAAGATGGGGGGAGGGAGGTACTGATGGCCACCAGTCAAGAAAGGGATCTGGGGTAATAAAATCTGATGACCTAGAGGTAACCAAACAATGTGAGAAGGCTGTGGGAAGAGCCAGTGGGATGCTAGGGTTCACAGGGAGAGGTATCACCAGCAGAAAAAAGGAGGTGGTTATGCCATTGTACAGATCACTAGTGAGACCTGATCTGGAGTACTGTGTCCAGTTCTGGAGACCGCATCTCCGGAACGACATAGATAAAATAGAGTCAGTCCAGAGAAGGGCAACACAAAAGGTGCAAGGACTGCACCAAAAGTCATATGAGCAAAGACTAGAGGACCTCAATATGTATTCCCTGAAGGAGAGGAGAGACAGTGGGGATATGATAGACATTCAAGTACATCAGGGGAATAAACAAGGTACAGGAGGGTAGCATCTCTCGGAAAAGAAGGTGTACGAGAACAAGGGGGCATGATATGAGGCAAGAGGGGGGGTAGGCTATGGGGCAATGTGACGAAGTACTTTTTCACAGGAAGAGTAATGGATGCTTGAAACAGCCTCCCTGTGGAAGTGGTGGTGGCAAAAAACAGCAGGAGAATTCAAGAATGCATGGGACAGACATAACAGTACTCTAGCAATTGAGAAGAGAGGGTAAGCCACAGATCAACTAGGGTCTGCGGTAATACATTAGGTAGGGAAAAGGGGCAGACTAGGTGGACCATATGGTCCTTATCTGCAGTCACCTTCTGTATATCTGTGTCTCCAGAAATGTACACAATATTCAAGGTGATTTCTCACCAGGGTCTTGTAGAGTAGAACCATTAACCTCCCTCCTTCTGCTTGTGATTTCCCTTCCAGTACATCCTAACTTCCCACTGGCCTTTCCCACCACCTTGGCAGTCTGCCTAGTGGCTTTCAAGTCATCTCTGATTATGATCCCCAAGTTACTGTCAGCAGCCCCCCCCCCATCCTGTAGCCGCTCCAAGGCTCCTGCTCCCTACATATATGATTTTGTATTTCTTTGCATTAAACCTTAGTTGCCAGGCCTTTGACCATCTCTCCAACCGTTTTAGGTCTCTTCTCATCCTTCCCACCCCCTCTGGGGTATCCACCCTGTTGCAGATCTTGGTGTTATCTGCAAACAGGCAAATCTTTCCCTCAAACCCATCTGCCATGTCACCGATGAAGACACTGAAGAGAACTGGCCCCAGTACTGACCCCTGAGGTACCCCACTGGTCACCTCCCTTTCCTCTGACTGGGTTCCACTTACCACTACTCACGGTTTTCTGTCCCTTAACCAGTTGACAATTCAGTCCACCACTTTGTGCCCCACCCCCAGGCTGCCTAGCTTGTTGTCCAGTCTCCTATGTGGGACCATGTCAAAGGCTTTGCTGAAGTCGAGGTAGGCAATGTGTACTGCCCCTTCCCCCCCGGTCTACTGCTTTTGTCACCCAAAGAAATCTATAAGATTTGTTTGACAGGATTGTCCTGCAGAGAACCCATGTTATCTGGGATCCAGCAGCCCACTGGCTACCAGGTGTTCCACAATTCTTTCCTGGAGGAGTGCCTCCATTATTCTTCCCAACTACAGAGGCAAGACTAACTGGCCTGTAGCTCCCCACTTCTTTCCTACTACCACTCTTTTGAAGAGGGATGATGTCTGCCCTTCTCCAGTCCTCTGGGACCACTCCAGTGTCTAAGGATTCGCTGAACAGGGCTACCAGTTCATACCTCAGCTTCTTTAGGACCCTGGGATGTATGCCATCTGGATCCATGGCTTTGTCAACCTTTAACTTTGTCAGTTCTTCTAGGATCCTCTGCTCTGTGAATGGACTGGTGTTCCCCTCCCTATCTTTAACTCCCCTGAAGTCCAACTGTGGGCCTTGCCCATCCCCTTCCACAGTGAAGACTGAACAGAAATATTCATTCAGGATTGCTGCTTTTCCCCATCTCCCTCCACCATCTTCCCCCGGCCCCTCTAAGCTTTGCTATTCCCCCTTTTGCCTTCCTTTTCTCGCTGATGTACCGTAAAAATGCCTTATCCCCACCACTTTAACCAACTGAGCTATTCTCTCCCCCGTTTGTGCTTTAGCGCTCCTTACTGCTTTATCTGCCTCTCTCAGGCACTTATGATATCTCTCCTTGTCCTCCTCACTTTGTGTCTCCTTATCCTTTTGGAAGGCTAGCTTCTTGGCCCTTACTTTTTCTGCCACCCCCCCCCCCCAAGAACCAAAGAGACTTTCTTCTTTTACTCTTGCCTGTAGACCCGACACATTGTTCTGTTACCCCTACTATAGCCTCTTTGATGTGCACCCATTTCTCTTCCACGTTCCCACCTACCCCTCTCATTTACAGGGTTTCCTTCGGCTGTAGTCCTAGTCTGCTAAAGTCCGCCCTTCTAAAGTCTAAGACTCTTGTTTTTGTATGGGTTAACTAGATCCCCATGTCGACCTTGAGCCACACAATACTGTGGTTGCTGGACCCTAACTGTCCTTCTGCACTAAGATCTGATACTCTGCCCAAAGTGGTCAGCATCAGATCCAGGATTGCTCGGTCCCTGACAGGTTCCCGAACGAGCTGTGTAAGACCAGCCCCCTCAAGGGAGTCCACAAAGTCTTGTGTCCTCGCTGAGGTCCCTGTGGGGATGGGCCAGTCCACTTCAGGCATGTTATAGTCACCCATTAGCAGTACCTCCCCCTTTGCTGCTATGTCATGCATGTTTTCCAGCAGCTGCTTGTCAATTTTCTCGGCCTGAGCCAGGGGTCTGTAGACGACCCCAGTGCGTATGGCAGTTCCATTGCCTGGCTTGAGGGTGACCCATATTTCTTGCGTTTGCTCATGCCTGTTTAGAATTTCAGTAGTTTTGTCAACTCCTTTAATTTCTGTTACTCCCTTTTCCTTAATCCTACAGTTACTGATTTTGGATCTCACTCTGTTATGGTCACTTCCTCCAAGTGGTTCATCAACTTTACATTCCAGTATTTCATCATCCGCCTTATTACTCAGAACAAGATCAATATAATTTTTCCTCTTTATATCCTCTTTTATGTGCTGTACTATCCTCAAGACTGCCACCGGCTTTACATAAAGTCTTTCTCAAAGCTAGCGCTACCCACCAAGTTCTCCCAGTCTATGCTTGGCATGTTGAAATCCCTTATCAGCATTATGAAATCCCTTATCAGCATTATTCTATCACTGGGCATAAGGGTCTTTATAAGTGGGCAAGCATTTTATCTTTCAGCTCTGTGATGGTGTCCTATACACTATACCAAGCTAGAATGTTTTTCTTTCCAACTGGTGTAACCTTGAGCCAAAGGTGCTCCGAATCCTCAAAGTGGTCTCTTAATATTTGACAGCATCTATTGATTCCTTTATATAGACCACAATTTCGCTACTTTTTATATTCACTCTTTCTTTACTGAATAGGTTTTATATTTAGCCTATTATACTCTACCCTCAAGTATCCTCCTCACACCACCACATTTCGGTTACAGCAGCACAGATCTGGATATCTTCTTCACTCAAAACTGCTTTCAACTCCCCCATCTTATTGCCCAGACTTCTAGATTTAACCAGCATACATTTCCATTCCTTTAACTTGGTTGCATTTTTATTACTGACTTTACTTTTAGCTGGAATCTCCTGCTGAATACCTTTCACCATTATTTTCATGTCAGCTCCTCCTCTCCCAACTAAATTAGTTTACTCAGGACTTAATGCTGTAGTGGATTCTCACTGAGAAACCCTGCACCATTCATATTTAAATGTAGGCCATCTCTTCCATATAGAGTCATAACCCTCTCAAATTGGTCAAAGTTCCTTTGCAAGAAAGATACCCTCCCTTGCAAAAAAGATACTCTCCCTCTTGCACCATCTCCTCAGCCATCCTTTAATCCATTTGTTGAAATTCTGGCCTTTCCCCCTCTTTAACTTGGTAATACTTCAGGGATAATTACTGAGCATCCTTTTTGTTTTTGGATGTTGCGTGCTATTTCAAAACTTTCTGAATATCACCTTCTCTTCTCCTGCCAACATCATTACATCTCACATGTAACACTACAACTGGCTTGTCAATGCCCCTTGGGAAGCCTTCCACATAGTCTCTGAAGTTGCGGATTCTTGCTCCAGACAAGCAATTAACTGTTATGTTTTCCTCCCCTCCAACATGCACAGATCTGCCGGGACGTAAACTGCAAGACTGAGTCTCCAACCAGTTGCTGTCTGTAAAATGCAAGACTGTCTCAGACCACTATGATATCCTGTGATCAATGTTCCTTTTTCTCAATTTTGCCTCTTTCTTCTTGCTCACTCATTTAATTTGTTCCTTCATCTGCTGGTACTGCTACGGGTTAATTTTGGTCCTTCAGATACTGTCATCACCTTTTTGCTTTACCCTGCTGAATCCTGTTCCATCCCATCTTTGCAAGTACTGTATCTATTTCTGGTTCAATAACATCATTCATTCTCAGGGCCTTGTATCTATCAGATGTAACTAACATGGTTTTCCCTTCATTTCTCCGTTTCTCCTCTTTGCCCCCCCCCCCCTTTTTTGTTAATACTAAACACCAGTCCTCAAGTTTCTTATCAGTACATTCATCGGTCTTCTCACCCAAGTTTCTTTTCCTCTTGTCCCTCATAGTCACATTTGCTTCAGTCTGATTATCCTCTGTTAACCCTCCTTTCATCTATGCCCTTTTTATAACAACTGCTGAGTGGACCTAACAAACCGTTCCATCTCTCTAATCTGATCCTAGTAGTCATTCTTCCTTCAGATGTTTAATACACCTGCATTTATTGCACACTTCCACTTTTACCTCACGTGTTGTCCCATACATACTGCAGGTAGCACATTTTAGCATTTCCAGTCCTTTCATAGTGATTCTACTCATGTTGGGTATCCTAGCTTTAAAATTATTAGAGAGCTGGCCCCTCACCCCATCTTCTCCAGCAGACACTCGCCTCTGCACGTCCACGTCTGCCTGTGCTTGCTGAAGGCTCACAGGGTCTCTCTCAAGATAGAGTATCTGACTCAGAAGTGCTTCAAAATGTCACCCCAGGTCCACTTTAAAACCTGTTTTTAAAACAGTGCCTGAATTTAAAACAGACTGTAGCAGTCTGTCTACCTAAAACAAACACCAATGGTTTAAGGGTGCACTTTTCTCAGAGGGAGAAGAGATCCTGCTACACACACACACACACACAGTGACTAAGGCCTCTGCTGTGTCCCCCTCTGCCCGTGCTCATCGACGGATTGCAGGGGCTCTCCAGATATACCACCTGACCCCACAAGTGCCTTGAAAGGTCACCCCAGGCCCACTGTAAAAGCCATTTTTAAAACGGCATGTAGCTGCAGGTAACCTGCATTGCTAACACCTGGTAGCTTGGACTCAGCGTGCTCCTGGGATGTATTCTCCGATTTGCTACCCTACTGCCCAGTAACCTTGAGTTTAAACTCAGACTTCCTACTAGTACTTGCCAGCCCTTGAACTTGAGCCTTCCATAGCCACAGCCTGTCAACAAGCCTATCTACTGTCCTGAACTCAGCACTCTGTTTTAAGTCCCTCTCCTGCCACTGACCCTTCACAATTGTGACCGTCTCAAAGCACCTGTCTTCCCCCCAGCTTATTCTGTGTATGGTCCTCCCTCACATTGCTCTCTAGTATGCTCCTACTAGGTCAGTCCTGCAGAAATTCCCCCACTCCTGAACTTGTATTGACGACAAAGCCTCCTCTTGGCTACATTAACATACAGGGTGTGAAAGCCTATTTTGAGTCTCTCCCCTCCTGACTTTGTATGAAATAACAACAATGCCTCCCCTGGCTGCTTTACCTCCTGCTAAATAAGTTCCTTAAACCCACAGCACTCACCATTTACCTCGGGCTGTACCAACCGCAATATGTACCTCTATATGAGATAGCTTACAATTGTAAATAGTCAGACCAATTGCTGTTATTGCTTGTATTTTTTGTCTCTGTACTTGTGCACCCATACTCTGTAAATGAAAATTATGTACCTACCGTAATTCTTGATCTTCTTGGACGAGTCTCCACCACTCATTCACACTATTGGGATCTGCGCCGGAGGCACTAGGACCCATCGGGAGCAAACTTTTTGCTGGAGGGTCGACACCAGAGATGGCGCCGTGAGCACTAGCTCGCGCGGCAATGACTATCTCAGCGTCAACCCTCCAACCGCCTCAGTACCTTTTTTACCAAGGAGGTGCAGCGCTACTAGCGTAAGAAGTAACCTAACCTTAAGACCGGACATAAGATAGTCCAGGCGACCGATATAGAAGGTCAACAAAGAAGTCTTCCCGCCTAAAGATTTGAGGGATGAAGACCAACAGCAGTGAGCTCGGGGGATGGAGGGTGGGCGTGTGAATGAGTGGTGGAGACTGTCCAAGATCATCAAGAATTACGGTAGGTACGTAATTTTCATATCTTCCTGGATATAAGTCTCCACCACTCATTCACACTATTGGGAGAGTACCGAGCTAATAATCCCCTGAGAGGGCGGCAGGAAGACCAAGAGCTCACGTTTCTAGGACAGAAGTCCATTAAGGATAGTTCTGCCGAAGGTGAAATGTCACCTGGCATGAACATCCAGTGCATAATGCTTAACGAAGGTATGCAACGAGCTCCAGGTGGCGGCATTGCAGATGTCTGCAATCAGCACATTGCGAATTTCCGCTAGGGATGCCTCAACCGCTCTGGTAGAGTGAGCGTAAACCCTACCTTCCAATTTAACCTGTGCCATGGAATAGCAATGTCGAAGACATGCCACTAACAACGATGAGATGCATCTGATAGCGACAGGTTGACCCAGCAGGTCTCGCTGAAGAAACAAACAGTTGTTGGGCTTCTGCGAAAATCCTTGGTTCTATCTAGATAGAAAAGTAAGCTCTCTTAACATCAAGGAATGAAGAGATCGTTCCCCTTCATTTTGGAAGTCCATAAGTAAGAGGAAGGACCAAAGGTTGGTTTAGATGGAATTCGACACAACCTTGGGAAGAATTTAGGATGAGTCGCGAAGAACTACTTTGTCCTTATGGAACACAGTATCTGGAGGGTCTGTAACCAGGGCATGTATCTCAGAGACCCTGCGGGCTGAGGTAATGCCACTAGGAAGGCCGTCTTCCAGGTGAGAAATTTTAGCTCACAGGTAGCCAGAGGTTGAAAGGTTTCGAATGAGCATGTCTAGCACAAGGTTAATGTCCCAGGCTGCAACCGACGCTTATAGGGGTCTGGTATGCAGAATTCCTTTAAGAAATCTCTTCACCATAGGTAACTGAGCCAGAGACAAAGAAGAAAACGGCTCATGATACGCTGAAATGGCACTAAGGTGAACTCTGACTGTAGAGTACTGAAGACCTGAATTTGAGAGGTCCAAAAGGTACTCCAAAACCTTGTCTGGTGGACAGGAAAAGGGATTCCAAGAGGACTTTGCACACCAGAGCGGAAAAAGCTTCCACTTAGACGTGTAAGTTTTCCGAGTAGCTGGCTTCCGAGCAGCCAGAAGAATGTCTGAAACTCTTAGAGAGACATTGAACCAGTTCACTTCTACCTCTTCAGGAGCCAAGCATGAAGGTGAAGCGATCTCAGGTTGGGATGGACCACCGGACCCTGAGTCAACAGGTTCATCTGCAGGGGGAGTGGTCTCGGAGGGGCTGCCAACATATTGTTGAGTAGGGAAACCATAGTTGTCTAGGCTAGAGGAGCAATGAGAATCATCTTGGTCCCTGGGACTCGAATTTGAGAAGTACTCTCTGAATTAGAGAAGAGGAGGAAGAAGTAGAAGCGTTTTGTCCACATGGCCTGAGCGCATCCTGACAGAAAATGTCAGGCCCTGGATTTCTGGAGCAGGAGAGGGCAGTTTTGCGTTGGTGGGGATGCAAAGGTCCAGGTCTGGAGTTCCCCACTCTTGAATAGTGATTGAACTATGGTTGAGTCGAGACCACTCGTGAGGATCTGCCTCTGTTCTGCTGAGACGGTCCCCAAGTCGTTTTGTACACCTGGCAGGTAGACTGCTTGAATTAGAGATTTGTGTTCCAAGCACCATTCCCACACCCTCATCGCTTCCCTGCATAAGGGGTAAGTGAGCACCGCCTGCTTGTTGATGTAATACATCACAGCTTTGTTGTCCGTTTGAAGGAGAATGTTCTTGTGACAGAGGATGTCCTTCAAAGCCCGGACCGCATAAAGGATGGCTCTCATCTCTAGGACATTTATGTGAAGCTGGGCCTCGAGTTGAGTCCATACACCTTGAGTGTGGAGAGAGCGACAATGAGCTCCCCATCCCGTTAGCGATGCGTCTGTGGTGATGGAGATTTGATGATTCAGAGGAGCAAAGGGAAATCCTTCCAGGAGATTGCTCTCTTGAGACCACCAGGTGAGAGACCTCTGTAAGGGTTCTGTCACCTTGATGGGATAAGACTGTGGGTGAGTGGTTGGGGACCACTGAGCACTGAGCATCCACTGGGTGGTTCTCATGTGTAGCGAGCTAGGGTACAGTGAACACTGAGGATGCCATGAGGCCTAACATCGCTGCATTGAGAGAGCTGTAACTGATCTGTTCTCCCCCAATGTAACGGGCCATCTGAAGGATATCGAGCCTTCTTCCTCTGGAAGGAAAGCCTTGCGCAAGAGGTGTCCAGTAGAGTCCCTATGAAAGGAGTCTGGGAGGGCTGCAACTGTGACTTCTTTAGATTCAGCAGAACTCCCATGGACGTAAGAAGGTGAGAGGCCATCTGAATGGCTTCCAGGGTCCCCTGTCTGGAAGGGCTTGCTAGGAGCCAGTCGTCCAGGTAGGGAAACACTCGGATTCCGAGCTTCCTGAGATGTGCTGCGAGAACTGCACAACACTTTGTAAAGACTCGCGGCGCCGAGGATAGCTCAAAGGGCAGGACTCTGAACTGATAGTGTTGACCCAGAGCCACAAACCTCAGGAATTTGTGATGCCTCGGGTGAATAGGAATGTGCTGGTAAGTGTCCTGCATGTCCAGGGAGGCTAGCCAGTCATGTTGATGAAGCAAAGGTAACAGGGTTCCTAGAGAAATCATTTTGAATTTCTCCCTGGGGAGAAATTTGTTTAGCTTTCTGAGGTCTAGAATGGGGCGCATACCCCCAGACTTCTTTGGAACCAGAAAGTAGTGGGAGTAGAACCCTGTGTTTCGCTGATGCAGAGGCACCAGTTCTACTGCCCTGTTGTTCAGAAGGCCCTGGATCTCGGCGGCGAGAAGGTCTGACTGAAGGATTGACAGCCTGGGTTGTCGTTTGGGAGGACGATTCGGAGGGGTCTCCAGAAAATTGAGAGAATACCCCTCGCGAATTATCCGAAGGACCCATTTGTCTGAGGTTATGGACTTCCACTGGTTGTAGAAGTGCATCAGACGACCTCCCACCGGAGAGGAAAAGTCCACCTCGGGCAGTGGAGATGGAACTTGGGCCGGCAACTCATAAGGTAGCACTGGGCGCTTTGGGCCCTTGCGCTTTCTGTTGCGTCTTCTTTTGAGGTTGGGCAGGTTGGTTCTTATGGAAACTTCCTCTGCCCTGCCTCGAAAGGACTGATGATTATAAACTGGCGTTTACCAACATGCCCTCGAGAGGGGTAGGAGGTCAAGCCAGCTAATGACGACCTAGTCTTCTGAGTAGCCTCTAGAGCTTGCTCTACCTGAGGACCAAAAGATACGAGCCATCAAGGGCAACGCCATCACCTGCTGCTGTGCATCATTCGTGAAGTCTCAAGCACGCAGCCAGGGTGACGGCGAGTACAAATACCAGCGGCTGAACGAGAGCAGTGTCGAAAGCATCCATGGCTGCTTTGACCTGTTGGTTATTAGATTCAATACCTCTGGTAATGGTCAGAAGAAGCTCTGACTTAGAGTCCGAGTCCGGAAGAGCTTCAACCATTTGCTTGATAGAGTGCCACAGGATATACTCATACTGAGAAAAATAGCCCTGGTAACTGGCAATACGCATACTTAAAGTGGACGCAGCAAAGACTCTCTTACCTAATGTATCAATCTTACGAGACTCTTTGTTAATAGGTTGAGCTGTAGTAGCTTGAGGAAGAACGACCATATCATTCTCTGCCAGGACTACAATAGGATCCCAAAGGCTTGAGATGCCAAAATGAGACGATCCTTGGGGGCTGAATATTTCCTATCAATAGATTTAGCCACCGAAGGGGTAAGAGCAGGATTATTCCATACCATTTGAGACAGCATCTCGAAGGAAGGTTGAATCGGAGGAGTCAAATCCGTAGGGATCTCCGAAGCATGAAGGTATTGGAGTCTTAACCGCTTCCCAGGATCGATGTCTGTAGTCTGGAGAGAAAGAGTGGAGCTCAGGTTCTTCAACAGAGACTTAAAGGACAGGTCCTCGACCACAGGCTCTGTAGCAGTGAAAGGTCCTGCCGTCCACTTCATCACCCAACCGAAGGTCTGGGTCAGGCTCAACGTCATCTCCTGATAGTCCAGGAGGACTGTTTGGACAGGAAAGGAGTGAAATACAGGAGAGGAAGGAAGAATTGAGGTAAAGGAGTCTTGAGCTCCCGGCGCCGAGAGGCAGCGGGACAGCGGCACCGAAGAACAGCACGGGTGCCGAGAAGCCCCGTGACGCTTGTGGACGGGCGCCGGAAGGCACACGGTGCCACAGAAGGCGCCGAGAAGCTCCGCGACGCCGCGGACGGTGCCGACAAGCCCCGCGACACCGAAAATGGCGCAGACAAGCCCCGCGACACCACGGACAGCGCCAAAGGCGCCGAAAGCATCCCAGGACCCTGAGAAACATGGTTAGAAGGGAAAACAGCAGGAGATAAGGGCATCGGTGTGGCCCCCTGCGCCGCAGCCATGTGAGGGAGGAACACCTAAGCGCGGAGTCGTCAGCACCGAGGAAGGTGCCGCGTGACCAGGAAAGTCCAACCGCCCTACCTGGTCACCCGACAAGCCCGCAGGCCCGCGGGCAACCGAGCCAGGTAGCAGAACCAACCTCCGAGCCCACTGCTCCATAAGAGCGGCCCACTGATGAAACTGCTCATCTGAAGACCTACCTATAGGCGGGGTAGGACTCCGATGCCGAAGACGGCGGCTACCGGAAGCAGAAGTTGGCGACTCGAAGGAGGAGATAGGCAACCGCCGATAACAAGAGTGCCGACTGGCATGAACATATCAGAGGCGACCTCGGTGATGCCTTCTCTTTTAGACCTGAGGGTCAAGAAGAGCTCGAGGCCTAATGGTGCCGAGAATGCGACTGCTTTGTTTTATGCCTCCGGGGACCCCATCCTCGGCATTGGACTGACTGTTGTCGACCCCGTTCAGGAGAAGGAGGCGGACCGGACCCAGCCCGACTGACTGAACAGCTTTCATATGAAGTCTCCCTACCGTCATCTGACCTGCTCATGGTCGACTCCGTCAAGTAGGCTGAGACTTCTTTATTGTATATTAAAATAGAATAAACTTAAGCGATACTATATCGAGATAATACTACAAAAATATAAACTGAAAACTATGCTGCTAGTTTGAAGTTTGACTCCCGACAGGCGAGCGATGTCGTTACTAAGCGCACTCGATCGCGTGGAAAAAGCGAACTGAGGCGGTTGAGGGTCGACGCGAGATAGTCATTGCCGCCAGAGATAGTGCTTGCGGCACCGTGCCTCGCGGCGCCATCTCTGGTGTCGACTCTCCAGCAAAAAGTTTGCTCCCGATGGGTCCTAGTGCCTCCGGCGCAGATCCCAATAGTGTGAATGAGTGGTGGAGACTTATGTCCAGGAAGAGCTACCTTTCTGTGTTGTGCTCCTGTCAAGACGTGGAACCTTTGAAAAAGAGCATTTTGCTCAAAGGTTATGTCCGAATGAAGAAATAAATAAATAAAATATTTAAAATAAACAGACTATAGGACTCTATCTAAAACAAACACCTCTGGCTTAAGAGAACACACTTTTTGGGGAATATAACTCAGCACCTGGTTCCTGCCTAGTGTAGTCATTTTGAAATTCCTCAAACACTTGCAGGAACTGCAGAGACTACACTACCCAGCTGCTCTTGCTTCAGTGACAGCTTGTATAGCAGGGCAAGGCAGAGTTAAAGTTAGGTATTTTTTTCCCTTAGGGGGAAAGAGAGAGAAAGATTATCCTGCACCCACACACACAGTGGCTATGGCCTCTTCTGTGTCCGCCTCCACCCATTTTTGTGGGAAAAAGTTGCGCCTGCCTTTTTTTTGCATTTGCATAATAGGAAATTCTGATGGAGAAAAAAAATTATTTCCCCTAACTTTTATGTTCAAACATGGGCAGCTTTGTTTCTACTGATCTCTATCACCAAGGTAAGCAGTAAAGTTAAATTTATCTGGCACCTAAGATCCAAGGTATACAAGCAATACACTAGGTAAAATAAATAGAGACAAATAATTAAACCAGATTTTTATTACTACTGCTTGATTCACTGAACGTTTTTAGAGAAATGCCTGTTCAAATGCAATTTTTTTCTTCCTTTTCTTAAAGCTTTCATGAATGGAGGCAGTGAGCAAATTACTACAGTAGCATATTAATGGGCCACAGCCGCTACCAGGAATGGTCAGTCTTCTGCTGTTTTCAGTGTAGATCTTAGGACTGCCAATAGCTTTCCTTCAGAAGAATGTTAAGGATTGTGAATGGACGTGGTGGGGGAAGTTCATTCACGGTTCTGTATGTCAAAGTCAAGACCTTAAATTTGATCTTTCAACATACAGGTAGGCAGTGTAGTTTACAGAATGCAGGTGTTACAAGTGGTGACAGTATGCTCAGACATCCTAGTGTAAGTCAAAAGACTAGCTGCTGCACACTGCATCAGCTTCAGGAAGTGGACTTGTATAGGAATTACAGTTCCCAAAGCTTATAAAAGGTAATTCCAACACTGTACCAGACTGGTATGCCAACAGTGAACACATTAAGGCACCATGTGACGAACACGGAAATTAGAGCAGCCATATCCCAGTTTGTCAAGAAGGGTTTCAGCATTGTGATGCTGTATAGGAGACAAAGGCCACTTCTGGCAACCACAAACACCGGATTCATAGGATGACTTCAAAGTTGTGCAGCTTCTTCATAGGCTTAAAAAGCAGCAGTGCAATGCAAAAAAAATCTGCGCTTTTTTAACAGTTTATTCCCTGTACTCTGTTGAGCATTTCCCTGGTAATCTTTCTTGCTGGCATTGTACTATCACCCCGTAATTCACTCCTTTTTTCTTTGTTTTTGTTTACATTTCTGCCATCCGCCATGTTGAAATCAGCAGTAAAAGATAGGCAGCTGAAGCAGCTGCCATATTTTCTGTAGCGCTACAACAACTTGCTTTGTTAAACGGCTTACTGATTGTTTGTAACACTGTCTACTATGTCTTTGTACTTAATGACGTGGAACCTTTGTAAAAGAGCCTTGGCTCAAAGGTATTAATTAATTCCTAGAACAATAAACTTCAAAACTTCAACTGGAAACCAATCACTTCCTGATTAGGTAGTACTCCTGCTTCAAGAGCTCATCAGTCAAAGACAGGAAGCTCCAGTGCCCAGTTAATGTTTTCTATCTGGCTGGCAGACAGACCCTTTTAGCAAAACTTCCATCTTGGCCAGAATGATCAGCAGCCAGCATTAGGCCACCCAGTCCTGACTTTCAGTTAAACAATCTGCCTGCTCACCTAATGCTCTGTGTGGGACAGAGCCAACGAAAATCGTAGCTGGGTGTTATCCGCATAGCAGTAGAAACTCAACTTGTACTTTCAGATAAACTGCCCCCCTCTGGAAGCATGTACACAAAAACATCAGGTACTATGCCAGACCCCAAAAGAACCCCTCAATTAAGGGCAGCAGTTGATAATCAGTGGACCCCATCACTACACATGAAGACCAATCTGTTTGGAAGGAGAATAACCAAGATAACTACTGTTCCAGACACCCTCCTAAACTCCCCAGATGATCACTTAACATCCACTGAACAATGGCTAAATGCTTCTAAGAGATCAGCAAGGACCAACGATATGGAATCCCCCTTGTCCCTTGCAGTGAGGATATTATAAACAGCTCTGAATAGTGTAGTTTCAGTACGATAGTGCTCGCCTCAAAGTGCTAGGGTGTTTTGCCACTGCAGGCTTGTTATAACGTTACTGCACTTTTAAAAACTTATTCTATCTTGTGCAGTCATATTGGGTCAGGTTAAGCAATGGATGGTTCCGATGCCATATATCGCTACTGGTAAGAATTTAAGCAGATGTTATTAAATCCACCTTCCTGATTTGACCATCTCAGATTTACTTTTTTCTGTGCCTCTCTGCTGCACGTGCACTGGCTTTTGTTATTTCAGTATTATGGTGCGGCCTAAAATGAAACTCAAAAGGTACACAGGAGCGGAAATGTTCCAAGTGATCAAGTTTCCCATGCAGAAAATTCAGCTCAAAGAACTGACAAAAATACTTAAACCACATTTTATAATTCACATATCCCAACAACCTGACCATTGGCAGGAAGGGGTGAGTGTTCCTAATCTGAATATTCAAACGCATTTTTTTTAGGCAAGAGAACATGCACTTGCTTTGAAGAAAATGATGAATCCTTTCATTATTTCTAGAGTACGTATCTGGCAAAAAATCTGAGCAAATTAAAAACTGAATTTCTTAATTTGCACATGCAACACAATGTTTTACAAAGCTTGCCTTCCTGGCTAATTTCATTTACCGATTCACACTGGGAAATAACATATGTAAATGAGTACGAAGCATTTGTTTTACCAGTACAAACAGGGTGTGTCCTGTGTTAGGTTAGTTATACTGCAACACAGGGGACAAGATTTCTCCAACTGCAGCGCTGCCTGTGCTGTGATGCATGATGTTTCATCTCCACTGTCAACACTGCAGGTATAATAATTAACACTGTAAAGAGTAAAGCTAAATTTCCTTGCTAGTCTAAAACGCGTCTTTTGGAATTCAGGATGAGTTTCAGGTAGCCATGTTTTACCTGGAAGCAGCTTCCTTGGTCTCCGTTTTATTTATTTAGTTAGAAATTAGTGCAACATTAATTAGAGTAGGACTTTAATACCATGGCATGGATTGGTTTGGATTTCTGTTGTGGACACAGTTCACTCTCATCCATATCCTTGCTTGACCACTATTTCCCTTTCTGTCTAGCTGTGCTGAATAATTTGCTCTCAGCAGGGTTAGGCAAAGCCAGAAAAAGAAGTATGTTACAAAAAAAAAAAAACCAGCTGCTAGTACCAAAGGAATAAATACTTGGTTTAATCATGCTGTTCTTAGTCCTGATCTAATTTACACTCATGGGGAAAGAAAAATTATTTTCTCTTATTGATCTGTCTATGATAGTTCAACTGAGGCACGCCATATTAGCAGTGAGGGCCTGCTTCTACTCAGTTTTACATCTGGGAAGGCTGAAGCACAGGGAAGCCAAGTTACTTGCTTAGCATCACACAGCGAGTCTTACTTTGGGTTTTTCTAACTGCCCACTTATCACTGTGTCACAAAACACATTCTAGCGGAATCTGCCAGCTGTGGTGGGAATCAAACCTTCTGTTGCAATGTAGAACCACTACTCTGTCAAGACTGCTTTAATGCTAGATCATGGTTAAGTATTCCTAAATCAATTATATGAGCAGAGGATATTTTTACAAAACCGTAAATAAATAAAATGGGTGGGATGTGGAAAGGGCTTAGTTATCAATTATTTTTACGAGAACATTTTTCATATGTAAAGCTTATTCTGGCTCCCTACTTAATATATTTCACTAGAATGTGCCGTTCCAAAGCTTCAGAATCTTGGCAGTGCTACAGAAATTTCCCTTTAAAATACAGCATGAAAATGTGTAATTTGGGATTGTGTAACAGGGTATCATTCACTTTCAAAGATTTTCATAATTGATCGCTTGTATAAGGTCTCAGTGAACATATTCAGGGGCTACATAAAACAACAACGGATCAAATGCTTCTGCCATGATTGCTACCACAGGGAATTAAGTGGCCCTTTAGTGAGTTGCCAGCAAACTGCATCCCAATTACAGTGGGATAGCTAATTAATGAATTCCTGATTGAGGATTAATTTTGTAAACCTTTTTAATTTTCACCTTAAAAACAGTGACAAACAAAGATGCATTGTAATTGCTGGTGAAGACTTTATAGTTGGAGCCTTTAATACACAGCTTAAAAAACAGATTACTTATTTATCGGCAAAAATGCTGCAATCGCTAATTAGGTGCAGATTAACAAAAGACTAATAATGGCATGATATGCCCCAAGATGTTTTATTCTCATCGGAGGAATATGTATACCCATATTCACATGAAGAACCGCTGATGCGCCTACAAGCATCCAGCAGCACAAGAAGGTACAGAATCCCTTCTGCTCTTAAGTACTGTTTAGCACAGTTTTAGCACTGTTATAAAACAGAGATAAAACTTTTATATAATATAAGTAAAGGTCATTCTAGGAACATGATATGAATCATGTCCATGAAAGACATTCCCTGCAAGTAGATAATGTCAATTAATGGTTACTCTCATTTCCAGGGAAAGATATTTTGCAGGTGGCAAGCCATAAATCAAATCTACATTTCTTTTTTCTTAATTTGGTAGCATGGCTGCTAGTCGACTGGTACTTAGATTGTTTGTTATTGTCCACTCTGTTGCTACTGCCCACCAACACCATACACACATATTAAGACACCTGCTCAGTAAATATAACACACACACTCCCTGCCTGGTATGTCATCTGTCCCAAGGTCACACTGTCCTAGTCTTGCTCTTCCAATTCTCAGCGTTTAGGGTAATGCTGGGATTTAACCCATGATCTTCAAGCAAGAGGCCTACCCCATTGGTAGCAAACTGCATTCCTCTGTCTGTATCTATTCAAAAATACACGGTCCTTAATTGGCATCAGCCTGCCAGCCACATACTCTAAGATCCCATAATTCCCTTGCCATCACTGGGACTCTAATCCCAGCTCCTATCCTGTCCTCTTCCCCCCTTCTAATGTTCTCATCTCTCTTACCTGCCCAATCTTCATACATACTTTCCCCTTAACTTCTCCTCCCATCTCCTGATCTACCACTCCCTTACTCCCCGCTCCTACCCCTGCTGTCAACCTTTATTAAAGCATTTAGAATCTAAGTCAAGTGACAATGCCTGGTGATGAGGCAGCTTCTGATACTTCTACAGGCAGCTCTGACACCTCCACTGGCAACTAATAATTAATTATATAACTGTAACTAATTCAAATGATAAAGCCTGGTGAAAAGGCAGCTGTAATTACCTCTTAGGCATAGAATTTGCAGCATCTTGTAATCTGTTACCATAGCTTACTGTCTTGACCAGCTAGTATCCAATGTTAGATACGTGTATCCTGTCTCTGTAATCTGTTCTAATGTCAAATGTTTTTCTTGTCTGATGAAGTGGAACCTTTCTAAAAGAGCTCCAAGCTCAAACGTATTTTCTGAAGACTTAAATAAAATAAATCAGAAAGTCAAATACTGGCTGATTTTGTATTAGCCCATTAAAATGTTACTTTAACTAGCCCTGCTGGTTTGCACTGGAAGACATATTTCAGTAAATACACTAGCTTGGCCAGTGGAATGTCTTGTTAGGGCAGTGACATTTTTTGGTTACTGGCCCTACTGGCTACTGACTTTGAACAATAAATTTAACCACTGAAGCAGCATGTGGGTAAATTTCATTTAAATACATCACCATTTTCTAGATCACCACCTCAATCAACACAATGAATTAAAACTCCACCACAAGCTCAGCACACTGCACTTCAACAAGACCTTCATGCCACTCCCAGTCTGCTACAAAATCATCCTGAAGATAATCCTGTTTAACCATGTGGATCTGGTTTACAGCACTACAGCTACAGTAAACCTACCCATGCCAGACTGGATTTTCTTTTCAACTCATTCTGCTCTTAAAGGAGAAATCTACCCAGAATTTGCAAAAACATATGTTGTGCAGAGTGTTTTGATTTGTGTGCATCATGTCACATGCAAAAAAAACTAAATATCTTGGAAACTTTACATGCTACACAACAATGACCAGCAGCAAAGTTGTTCAGGACTAAAAGACCTTTACAATGAGGGTAGTCACCAAGCTGAACTCTAGTTTTTAAAATATAGCCATCTCTACTGTTGTGAACTAACTGTAAAGCAGTGCTTTCTGATGAATCTATGGTCTCGGCTACATCACTGTCACATGAGACAGGATGCACTGTAGGAACAAGGAATGCAATAAAGTTAGCTCAGATGGAGATCCCCAGGGGTCGTAAAACTACCATAAAGCTAGCAGGCTAATTTAGGAAAAACTCCTAATAGCAGACAGAGGGAAGAATACACTAGTACTTCACACACAAATCAAAACACTCTGCACAACATATGTTTTTGCAAATTCTGGGTGGACTACTCCTTTAGTAGCACCTCTCTCACACAACACTGCTCCCTCTAACTCATTCTCCCCCCATCCCTTGATTCTTAGCACCTCTTTCACTGCTCCTTTCTCACAAATTCTAGCTCTGTACCCTTCCCTCCCACATATATGCCCTTCTCTCCCATTCCTTCCCCTCTTTTAAAAACAACTGATGAATCAAAATGCATTGAGACAACTGTAGTCTTAAAGTATAACACTGTATGCAATACACTGCTGTAAAACCAAAACTTAAAAACTGCTAGAATAACTGCAGATTTGTTGGTTCAACAGCAATGACTTATATGAATGGAATGATCTGCAACCCAAAACAAAGGGAAGGCCAGTCCTGTTCTAATCACACAGTAAGCAAAAGAACACTGACCTCTCCAAGTCCTCATTTTTGGGAATACCAAGTTATTGTTAATATAGTATATTGTTAGGGCTTATTATGTATGAAAATCAGCGACTACTAAAATGTTGTTGTGCACATTCTAAAAGTTGTTGTGCACATTCTAAAAGTTATTGTGCACGTTCTCTAATGAATACTAATAAGCGTTGCGCTCATCACCTGATTGGAGCAGTTCCATGTGATATGGGTGACTCCAAAAGAGCTAGCCCATATCAGCAAATGCAGAACGGCGAGGACCAGAACGGCAACTGTGCTTTTTCTGGGGGGGGTTGCCCCCTGTACCCCTCTAAACATCAAACACCGAGGTCATAGTGCCTTGGGGTAAGGGAATACTGGTTTTGCCATTCCAGTACTTGCTGTTTTCCATTTGCCGTATTGTAGGCTTGCTCTTTTGCATTTGCCAACATTACGTGATACCGACTGGAGAAAACAAACCTGTTAAAAAAAAATCATGGCGGCACCACTTAGTGAGTGGTTCACCCAGATGGTTTGAACATGGACTGCTGTAGTCAGTTCCATGCTCCAAACCGTAGTCATTTCACAGGTTTTGTTTTTATAAACTGCTACAGTACATGAATGTGTGGAGTGTCAGGATGGCAGCAGAACTGCACGACAGAGCTGTCAACACCAAACGGGACCACCAGCATAAGGTATGAAACACTGTCAAAGTTAAAACATTCAGAAATTTTACTTCTTGAATCTCGGGGTCAGCAGTGGAACAGGACTGCAGTGACTGAGCTCGTAGCTGAGTCAGCTGCCAGCTTTCAATTCATGGCCGAGTGAGCTGCCAGCTTTCTTTTCAGGAAAGTCCTTATATACTATAAAAAATTAAGTTTGGGTGAACATACGCAACTCGCCGTGTGTTTCCTTCTCAGGGTTGAAATACTAGCATGGACCTCTGGAGCTTTGCTCTTGAGGTCCATACACTGGTATCTCAGCCCCTCGATGGAAACACAGGCTTGTTGTGTATGCTTGCCCATACTTTATTCTATACATTATTATTAAATTTTGCCAAATAGGTAAAAACCCACTGAGACAAACTTTCCCTTTTTCAGGGGCGACTCAGAGTTAGAACATTTAGTTGATCCACTGTACATAGTACATAGCTCGTGTAACAATTACAGACATAATTACCATGGAGACTGCCCTTGCATAATGTATGTTAGTATTCATACTTAATATATCACCAAAGTCATTAGCAGAACTGTTCATCATTTAATTTTTGGTTAACAAATGTGTAATATTTTAGACAGAAATCTAGTGACAATGAACCAGCAGAAGCATAAAGGTTGTGATGGTGAGTAAAAAAACAAAAAAATTGGGAGTCTAGGATGAACCTACAAGTTTTACTCATGGCTACAAGCACCCTCGACAGAGGTTGCTTAAGAGCAGGATTATATATAGTAAAAGCTGCAAGGGGAATATTAAGGAATATGATGGACTCTAATGACTCAGGAAGAAAGGAAGGTAGGAAGGAAGTAAGGAAGGACGAAAGGAAGTAAGATTTATATACATCTTAATTCAGTTTAGTAATCTCCCTTCCTGCAGCCCTGTCTGAAATAATCAGCAATCTGTTCAAGAATTGAATGAAGCCCTGTTTGTTCATTCATTCGGTCTAGTATGGCCATAATTATTTTTACTCTATGGATGTTAGCTTTACCAACTCTGTTGATCTGTCAATAAAGCCAAAAGCCTCATTCTGTACCTACTGTACATCTGCAGACAGGTAGACTGAAGGTTTTCTGCCTGCCTTGCTTAATATTTACCCATCATCAACTGCTACAGAGATTATTTTTTAACCTCCGCACTGACAGATGAGTTGAAATCTATTTAACTGACCTGAAGCACAGCTGTGGCCCCTAAAGCTTCAGTCATGATAGAGCCAGTTTTTGAGACAACACACACTGAGCAGGGTTTGAATACTGTAGCCAAAGGCTTTTGAGTAATTTTGGTGGCAAATGGGAACGAAAGTAACACTTCAGTTTTCTGACAAGGATAAAAACTTCCTATCAGCTCCATTTCTTCTGTACAATGGGGAATAACAGTTTGTAAAACCCTAAGGATTGAAGGAGATGCAGAATACTTGAAAACTGTGAGGGCTGAATCCTGTGAAGATGTCACTGCCAAGACAGACTAATGGCAAGCAGTCTACAAAGTGAACCCAAAATCTAGGGGAAAACATTACATGCCTTCCTTACTTGCTTACCTTTTCCATTATTCATGTCACAAAATGTACAGATGTTTGACTTTTGCATAATAACTCTATGACAACACAATGAAGCAACAACGACCAGACAGCCAGTCAGTTCCTCGGTATTAATGGCTGGACATGGGGCCAACCCCCACTAACCCACTGTGCAAGGCTCAGGGTGGTTACCATGGTGTTTATGTACATTGGTCAATTTGACTATCTACCGTATAGGACTTGAGTACATAAACAATTACTTAAACATTTGGGAAACACACTGAAATGTGTTGGCAGACTGCAACTCTGGTGTGTATTAGAGGCAGGAGGTAAATTACTAAGGCACAATAAACAGTACTTTTGTAATATCAGGGTAGCATGTCAAGGGCATTTAAAAATGATGGCTGTTATCTTCTCTTTTTCAGTGATTTTTGTACATACTGTCTCCCAGTATGTGGTTATGTTGCCCTGAAAATAAGATCAGTTGACTTGACAGGGCATTAAAGGATTTCAATGCATAGCCATATGAGGGATCTCGACCTTTACCGTGTGATTTTATAAATGCATTTACATCATTACTACTAAAACTGAACAAAGTAGCAGTATGGTAGCCATGTGATCAGAACAGTGAAACATACTGTACAGTTATGGAGCTTAACAAAAAGACGAACATAGACAAGCTTAAGCAGCACAGAAAAACATGAAAAAATGCAGTACAATGTAACACACACGTGCAACATATTAATAAATATGCAGAAAAGACAATTTTTTCTCCATTACAAGCTGCTATTCAAATTATAAAATAACAGCAAGTTCTCAACAGGACTACTGCTTGAGTGTGGTCTGGGACCAGTGAAGCAACTCAGTCACCAACACACCTTCTCCCTTGCAAATAATACATTAGAGCAGCAAGCAATTCTTGTTGAAACAATTTCATATACTTCATTATGCCTTCCTTTTCGACCCTCCGCATGGAGCCTTTCTGCTCATTTCTATTTATGTTACCACGTTTATGCTATCCATGTTGGAGATTTAGATTTGTGGCCTGGGTTAAGCCCCGATGGCCTACAGGTTCAGGGGGACAGTTTCTGCTGCTTGCTAATTCATCTTCTTCACAAGGTGAGCAAATCCAGCTGCGAGCATTAATGAAAACCTGGGAACAACCATATTTAAAGGTGCACCGTCTTAATGATCTCATAACAAAAAAAAAGAAATGCTTAGACTCAAAATGGGAAAAATGAGGAATCTACAACACAGGAGAAAAATGGTAAGCTAAAATGGAATAAAAAGGTAGAGGTACAGGCATAACATCTTCACCATAAAGCAGCAGCTCATGTTGGGTGGGAACATTTTTCACAATACCATTTTTTTAACAGCTATGGCATCCTTAGATTCTCTACTGCAATATGGTTTGTCCGTTTACCCATTTTTAAAATGTTATTAGTGCTTGGAGTGATGACCTGCACCCTGAGATTTCTAAGACTTATCACTGGCCACATAACCTGACCTCTAGCCAATATTTTTTTTAAACTTAGACTAATCACTTCTACTAGGTCATCAATTTGGAAGAGAGGATGGGCTATCCCAGTTTTCAAGGGAGTTATCTCTTCTTGTTTTGATAATTAATGTCGCATCCCCATCCTCTCCAATGTAAGTATATGTCTGGAAAGGGTTGTATCTACTCAGCTCACAAAACAAAATTTGCTTACCCCTGAGCAACATGGGTTTTGAGAATGTCATAACACCTGTTTGGCCCTGCTTAAATACACTGGTCATGTATCAGTGGCTATGGATAATGGCCATCTGACTGGTGCAGTCTTTGTGGATCTAACAAAGGCGTTTCGACCTGGTTGACCAAAACATTGTTCGGTCCACAATGTATTCTCTTGAGTGACTCAATCACTGGATTCATGGCTATCTTACTGGATGCACAACTCTTTCCCTGCAGCCAAACTGAGAAACAGTGTCCTACTGTCTGCTGATGAGTTAATAGTCTACTATCACACTAAATCTCTTATTGTGTCACCCTTTCCCTGAGTTAGTTATCTTTTTTTTTTTTTTTATGTATCATTTTTATCGGGAGGCCTCCGTCCTGTCTCTGCCCTGGTCATGGCCCCAGAGACTTCCACCAGCGCCAATTGCCACAACTCCTGGTTACCCCAGGCTTACCCCCCCTGGAGGGTCACCAGTGCAGTTCCCTAATTCCGGGCTGTGGGCTGAGTATCTGGTTGGGAGTGCTGCGGCGGTGGCTAGTGAAGCCAGGAGAGGCTTCATGTAGGCAGGCTCTCCCCTCCATTTTCTGAGTTTTCCTCCAAGGTGGGGACATGAATGGCGTCAAGCGTCCACCTGCGCCTCCCTGAATGCATGCGCCCGGTGTTGTGGGACCCTAGCGCGCGCACCCGGGCACTATCTCCCCGGAAGGGAGAGCTGTCCATAGGACGCTCAATCCTTCTCCCCTAGCCAACCCTCCAGCGACCTGGGTCTGTTCCTGAACCTGGGACGCCGGCGTCACAAGCAGAAATCCAACAGCTGCGCTGGCGGGCCAACAGTTTTCAATCAGTACAGCAGTAACTCCTGGGGAATCAGCTCCTTTTTAAGTTAAAAAAAAAAAGCCAAATTCATGCTTTCTATTGCACCCTGCATTGTCACTTGGAAGTGATAACAAATAGGTAAGATGCACTCCTGACATGGACTCACTGGCACAGCACAGAATGTCAGGAACATGAACAGTCTGCAGTCTCTCAGCTCCTCAGGCTTTTGCGCACTGTTAAGGAACAGCAGTACTTTTCAAGTAGCCCCTGATCTTGACGGAAATCTTCACAATTTTAATTTTTTGTTCCCAGCAGTAACTCTCTTGAGAAGATAACTATTTCTACAAGCAGTATGCTACATTCAACTATGCCTGTCTTCAATGTAAATTGGCAAGCCTGCTTTTTTTCTCTCACAAACTGCTTTGTGGGTGAAGACCTATGTGAAGTGCCAGCTTGCCGGTCTTGACAGAAATTATGAGTTCAAGATAAGTATATGAACCTTTTCCACTATATTTGTTCCATGTTTTCTTAATGGTGTCTAAGGTAAGTCTGGGAAATGTTTTTCCTTTCTTGAGTCAGATTCCCTCCATGTCAAACTTATGTTGATTTTAGATTCAGCCTTGTGTTTTTATTGTTTTCTCAGTGGAGACTAGTTTGTTGTGTTTTTTTAACTATTTTTGGCTCCAGAATCCCACCAAGCTGTTTGCAAACAGAAGCGCTGTTTTTTTTTTGTGCTCTGTGTAGCTCAATGGCTGGAGCGCTCGTGATATGTGCATCATTTCGGGAGCACCGACATGTGGTAACAGGCCTGCACTATTAGCGTATTTTCTTCTTCTTTCGCAACTGCAGTTACAGTGTTTTTTACTTTCACAAAATTATTTTTTGCACAACCTTTTCTTTCTCTGCAGGTGACATTTGTGGCACTATTGGTAGTGCAAATTTTTTTTTGTGCAGCACTATCTACATGTTTATTTTCCACAGGCATGCTTGCACTAGATTTGCGGATACAAGCAAGAGGGTTTGTGTCACATTTGTGACAGTTTTGTGAAATCAGACAGGATTCACCCAAAGATTTAAATGCAAAGGTTAATTTGCTTTTGAGAGGCTTTACTGGTACAAAGAATAGTTACTTCCATACAGTGTTGGGCAAGTTACTTTTTCTATTACTTTCTATTACTTTTGGAAACTTGTTCCAGAAAGCTCTGTGCAGTCACTAGTAAGGATGGAGAAGTACTGGAAAAAGTAATACACCGTACAGTTACAATTACTTATGTCTTTTTACACAAAAGAATTACGTAACTGATTACATTTATTTGAAAGTAACTAGTAACTACCCTATTACTTTAAAAAATGTCATCTGTTATAGTTATTTATTATTTTTGTATTGCTTTTGCATAAAAAGAAATAAGGTGTATTACTTTTTCTAGTACTTCTCCATCCTTGCTAGTGACTGCACACAGCTTCCTGGAACAAGTTTCCAAACATAATAGAAAGTAACAGAAAACGTAACTTACCTAACACTGCTTCCATAACAGCAGATCTTGGAGACAATCTCCTCTACTGAGCCCCATCATGGAAGTGAAAGCCATCAGCATCAGGACCACCTGGAAAGTCCTGCAGGCTGGGGCCACCAACGTCAACGTGCCTCTTCAACACCTATACAAAACGGTGACCCCAGCATGCATCACTTCTCCGTTTGAGACAAGTTTGGTTTAATACCTTAGATTTTGGGGGGTCATCCTCACCAAAACCTGGCCAATTCAAGCTTCAGTTCAAACAGTACCATGTGTCAAACAGCTCTTGTGACTGCTTCAACTAACTGGATGTCCTTCCAAACCCCATGGGTACGCCTGTGTCTGCAATTTTTAAATACCCTGCTGACAAATATATACCTTCTGAATTTCTAACCCACCCTTTGCCTATTTACCCTCTCCTCTACCCCCTCTTATCAGTTTTATCCCCTAGCCCCTTTCCGTACCCCTCCCTCCCCCTGTGGGTCTCTCTCATCCCATATTCCGTACACCAATCCCAGTCACCACCCTCTCTCTCTCCCCTTGCAAAGTTTGACAAGGCCTATGGCTGCTCCCCTCTCTCCTCAAACTTCTACTCCCTCCTATTCCCCTTTGCCCTCCTGTTCCCCTTACCTTTATCCTCCTTTATAATGCTTGTTAAAATTTACTGTGTTTTATCATTTTATTTTCTTGATGCATAGCTGTTGTCATATTAGAATACCTCTGTTAGTCTTACCTTTGTCAGTTTGTAACTCCTCCCACTGACGTGGAACCTTTGTAAATGAGCACCTGCTCTCAAAGGTATTTTAATCCTAGACTGAAATAAATAAATAAAATAAATAAGCTTGGAAGATCATCAGACCAGCAGGGACTGAAGCTAGGAGGACCACACCAGGGACGCAGGAAAGAAACATAGAATTTTCTGGCAAATAAGAACCACTTGGCCCACCTAGTCTGCCCATTTTTCCATTCTTATATTATCATCACAGATCCTACTTGATCTCCAGCCCATTCACCGCCGCCCCCCCCCCCACGTTTCCTTTTCCCCTAAGGTTCCCTTATGTCTATCACATATATTCCTGAACACCACCACTATTTTTCCCCCCACCACCTCTGCTGGAAGACCGTTCCAAGAATCCGCCACTCTTTCTGTGAAGAAATACTTCCTTACATCTCTCCTGAATCCACCCCTTCCAGTTTATCAGCCCCATTGTCCTTCAGTACCTTTTTTTCTGAAAATTACTTCCTTCTTGTACCTTGTTTACCCCCGTGAGGTGTTTAAAAGGCCTCTATCATATCCCTCCCCTAACTCGCCTCTCCTCCAGGATGTACATATTTAGGTCCTTCAATCTCTCCTCGTAGGACTTCTGATGCAAACCCTGCACCATTTTAGTTGCCCTCTTCTGGACCACTTCCACTTTATGTCCTGAGATGTGGTCTCCAGAACTGAACACAGTACTCTAGGCTGGGTCTTACTAGTGATCTATACTGAGGCAACACCACCTCTTCTTTCTCCTGGTGATACGCCTTGCTTTTTTCTTTTTACTATGCTTTTTCCCGCCATTGGCCACCCAGTACCTCAGCCCAGTCATGGACCTTCCAACTTCCACACTCTCATATTGACCATGACTCCCTGATACCCCCTGGCCTGCCCCCCAGGGAGCGGTTGCAGCACTGGCCCAAGTGCCGCAGCCAACAGGTCAGGTCAGGGAGCCAGCCTGAGACAGCTAATTGAAGCCAAGGGCGGCTTCCCATCAAGGGTGGCCAGCTGCACTTTTCTAGGCTGCCCCAGGGGCAAGGACGTGCACTGCCGTCCAGTGTCCACCCTGCCTCTCTTGTGTGCTGGCACTGGTTGCCTTTCATTCCTCCAGCCTCACCAGGGGTCCCTCAGGCACCGGGTACTCTACAGGAGAAAGAGTGCAAGCCCATGGGACGTCATCCTTCTCCCCAGCTGGCCCTCTGACTCCCCAGGTCCATTCCCAAACCTTGGTCACCGGCATCATAAGCAGAAACCCAACCACTGCACCATTGGGCCGGCTTTGATACCCCTTCCTATGTATCCCGGCATCCCACTTGCCCTCCCATCTGCTTTGTCGCACTGCCTAACCACTTTTAGGTCATCTGACATGACTGTCCCCAGATCTCTTTTCTGCTTGGTGGTCGTCAATACCCTCCCTCCATTCTGTACTCCACCCATGGGTTTCTTTGCTATAGTGCATTATTTGCAAAGACAATATGAAAACCTCAGTATAGATACCATGGGGGCATCAGAGGATAAACAGCTTGCAAAAGCAGGCAGTATAGTCACCCATCGCCTGACAAGGGGGAAGGCAGGAGGAAGAGCTGTGGCTCAATGAAGGAGATTCTCTCGAAGATCTACTGATATGGTAGGTAACTATTCTGTCTTCTTTGAGGATCTCTCCCTCCACAGAGCCACATCATGGAATGACTGTAGTGTTCAGTGAATGCATGAAAAGTACTCCAATTAGCAGCACCACAGATGTCAGCAGTGGACAAATCTTGAGAACAAGCCACTGAGGTAGCCACCCCACAAGTGGAATGAGCATGAACAGGGCCAGGGAGCAAATTACCGTGCTTCTGGTAACAAAACATAATATAACTAACCAACCATTTGGACAGACCTTGTTTGGTAATCAGTGAACCCACCCAATTGGGTGGGTGGGTGGTGGGGGGGAAGAAAGCTATTAAACAGCTGAGAGAATTTTCTACAATCCTTTGTACAATCCAGACACCAATGCAGTATCCTACGGACATTCAGCACATGTGAACAATGCTCCCCACTGTCTGTGAGAGATAACCATAATGCTCTGTACTATCATTTGGCTCAGGCCCCTGTCTCTGAGAAGCAAGATTTTAATTTTTGTAGAACTGAAAAGGTTATTATGACCTTATAGAAACATACAATTTGACGGCAGATAAGGACTGCTTGACCCACCTAGTCTGCCCATTTTCCCTACATGTTTCATATACTTATTATATTCATATAATTATTTTTGAAGACTGATAGGTCATAAGTTTGACATAGGTTTTTACAAATTATGAGATGTTTTTTAGCTGTCTGATAGAATTGTAAACTCTGGGACTGCATTAGTAAAGGGTATGTGTGTATATATACATACATATATATATATATATATATATATATATATATATATATATATATATATATATACACACACACACACACACACACACACATACATATACATATACAGTACATATACACACACACATACATACAGAGACACACACACACATACAAATATGTTATTGGATACTGGTTCATGATTTGCCTGTAGGTACAATGAAGTCTGGTATTACCTATCATGACCCAACTATATGTAGGTATGTATTATGAAGATGTAATATATGGATAAGCCTCAATAATACTATACTAAGTTATACAAAAATGTCCCAGTAATACATCACTACTCTCAATAATACAATCCTGAAAAGTGATAATACTGTCGTTTTTGCTGATAATACTACAGTTCAAAGGTCCTCTTCAACTGTAATATTATCAATGGATCCATATATTGCAAAAAATAACAGAAAGATAAGTGTTTACAAGGCAGTAATACCACCTCGAGCTTTTGGGGATTTTAGAACATCGAGAGCGAAGTCCCCAAAACCTCTCAATGGTATTACTGCCTTGTAATACACACTCATCTACCTATTATTCTATTTTTAGTAAGTATATTAAATGCTGGGTCTGTTATTGATAAGTTATATGCATACAGCTTTCAAAATATATTGCTTCAGTCAGGGTTTTTTTTTTTTTTTTAATTCCTCCTCATGCATACACACAAGGCCATATTATTATAATGTTGGCTGCTTTATATTATCATGCTAGCACTATAATATATTTTTCCTTTGGATGTACCTATTATTTTTATGTGACTGGAATTTTAAGTATACTGTCACTTTAAGAACTGATCTATTTACCTGGTGATGGTCCGGTACCTCGTTGACAATGCTGTAAGCAAAACAGGTCAGAGTGTTTGTGGCTTTCCACCAGCATCTTTGGAAAGGGATTGGCATGTACAGGCATTAAAGCATTTGACCTGCTACATTCTTTGGCCCGGATATTCAAACTGCACCAGGCTGTGGCGCAAGCCTGGGCGCAGCTCAACTTTGTTGCGCAGAGGTGTGGCCTGGGCGTGCTGCAGGAGCTGCGCTATAAAGGCGCTAACAACTTTGACTTCTCGCACCTGACCACCCCACTGTGCATGGTGCAGTGGCACTGCACCAGCGCAGTGCTGGAGTGGAGCATGGAGAGGCACGGGCGCAAGTGCCATTGCGCCCTGCACAGCACCCTGCGATATTCAAAGGGGACATGCAAATGGGGCCGTAATTTATGAAAGGCGCACAGGGGCCATCTGCATCTCATTATGGCCCCAATACATTATGATGCGGCTCCGGTGCATCAGGATTTGTGAGCCACTTTCCTTTTGAATATCGCATCAGGCAAGACAGTGGGTTCGCATGACAGGACACTGTTGCGCCCATGTGCAACCCTTTTGAATATCTGGGCCTTTGTGTATTGGTACCTTTTTTTTTTTTTTTTTTTTAAATAGCTTTTACAATGGGTGGTGCTGGATTTATTTTCTTGATGTCTCCTGGTTAAAGCTTTGGCAAACTGAGCAGACTTTAACATGATGGTCTGCACCAAGGCAACGAATACAAACGGAGTGGTCATCATCTTGATAAATCTTAATATTACCAAAACAGCAATAATGAAACTGCGGTTCCTTGTCTTTTGGCAGAAGCATAAAGAAAAGTTTAAAATAACAAAGTAGTAGCAGCATTAGCAAATATTTGCATAAGTTCAGCAGCGTTCTTCAGCAGCAGTGGATTGATCAGCGGTTGATGGTGGGAGAAAGAACTGAGGCATGCTGGGAGCTCCTATGCTAGATAGGTGCCAATGAGGTGTGTTGACTTGGGCAGCCGAATCCTGCAAAAATGTCAGGTGGTCCTGATGCTGACAGCTTACAGTTGCATAATGTGGCTCCATGGATAGAGATATCCTAGAAGAAGATCTGCATTGCTTTTTGGCACCATGGTTCTTAGCACACCACTTTCCCTCTTCTCACGTGTAAAGTACAGCTCAGGGACAAGAGGCAGTTCTCCTTTCTGAGTGCTTTCCTTACTCCAGAGAATCAAATGCAAACATTTGGGCTCCCAATACCTAGTCCACCGGGGTCTCGCGGGAAAGGTACATCTTGTATACTATTTGGTAGTAGCAAATTTGAGTGATATCGTCTGCTAATTCAGCTCCTAAATCAAATCTTTTTAAGGATAAAGTACCACAGGATACACCTGCAAAAAAAAAACACACAAACCTCAGGAATGTCCTTAACACCAAGGGGGCTTCTAACAAGCATGCAGTATGCGGATACACCACAGCATTATAGGGATGCTCTTCCAGATTTGCAATCCCCTCCAGTTTCTTTAGGACTTGGTTCCATTCCACAGCCAGAAAACAATGACGAATACAGGTAAACACCCAGCTGTTTAAATTAAAGGAGCACTACAGTACAAATTTGCAAAAACATATATTTTACTGAGTGTTTTGATTTGTGTATTTAGTCCTGGTTTGTCCTTCCCTTTGTTTGCCATTAGTTTTTTCTCAGTTTGCCTACTAGTTTTATGGCCTTTCCTACTAGTTTCATGGCCTCTGGGGATCTCCATATTACCATGGTTTATTGTTGTTCTTTTTACTACAATGCCTCCTATCCCATGTGACAGTGATGTGTCCGGGACCACAGACTCAGCAAGTACTGGTTTACAGTCCATTTTAAAGCAGTACAGCTGTGATTTTACATCACTTTTCTTAACCAGTAGGCACTGAAGGCCGCAATTACTACTTAGCAATCACTTGCGGTCTAATCGAGTAGGTATTCTGTAAGAAAACAGCTAGAGTCTTTACTGCTTATAGCACTGATGACCATGGGTGATAAGGTGGGCTTTTTACGGCTGAGTATAGTTTGATGAAATTAAAAGCCTTAAAAGTAAAACATTTACTTCTGCTGGCTAGACTTAGACAAACATAAAGAAAACAACAATAATGACTTTGTTATTTAGTAGAGGCCAGAACTTCAGGCTTCTATCTTCAGATTACCACGGCAGTACTTTCCCTCACTGAGCCAGTGGTCCCAGATGCATCACTGTCACATGAGACAGGAGGCATTGTAGGACAATGAAGCACAACAAACCATCCTAACACAGAGATCCCCAGAGGCCATAAAACTAGTAGGCAAATTTAGAAAAAAAAGCCTCCTATTAGCAGACAAAGGAAAGTACACACTAGGACTAACACACAAATCAAAATATGGCACAACATACAGTATATTTTTGAAAATGTTGACTGTAGTACTCCTTTAAGGCAGTTGGCGCTCCCTCAGATGGGAATGGGCAGAGATGACACTGCCTGTCGGCGAGCTTGTTCCACTACTGTGTCAGCTATTAGGATTACTTTCCCTCCAACATTGGTGATCCACCTGAGGAGCCCAGGGTTAGCAAACTTATTAAACTAAGCAATACAGAATCTACTTTTTAAGGAGACTGTGCCAGATGTGTTGCAGAGGGACGCTGCTGCAGCTCCTGCCATACTAAAAGCAATCTGGTTATGTCACTCGTCTATGAATCAGACTCCCATGACATGTGTTTGTTTGGTGTCCTCGTGCTAGAGGCTATTTGGTCCTATATATGTAGAAACTTCGAAGGATGTGAAGGATAAGGAGGGTTAGCTGCTGGTGTCTATGGGTTAGCAAAACTCTAGCTTCTTATTTAGGTGACAGACTACTGACCCCTCAGTTTCTCCAGATGAAACAGTACATCTCTCAGTGACACAGCAACCAGTTTAACAGAGGATTATGCAATGGCTTCAAGAGCTCATAGAACAGAGATTCTCCTTCATTAGTAGCTTTGCTGGTTCAATCCCATGGGCCAGTTTATCTCCACGAGGATTTGCTGGCACATCCTATCCCAAGGCTCCGGGAGGACACATTCAGAATTATATAGATGATGGGTGCAAACAATGGCAGATCCCTGGTTTGGCAGATCATGTTGCAAGACTATGCAGCTGAGTTCTCTATTCTGTTCTCCATGAGACTGTTCTTCCAGTTTCCAGTGTTGAATGTCTATATAAAACAAGAGTGAGTGATCCAGATCCTGCCTTATTAAACCAGGACCAAAGCAACAGAGCCTATGCTCCTCACGAAAGGGATCAAGGGTCTCTACTCAGCTAAATTTGTATGACCAAGGACCTTGGAGAATTTCAGGCCAATCCTGTCTTTCAAAGCTTGAACAAGTTTGTGACACAAAAGTTTAAGATGGAGTCTCTCTGCCAGGGCTGTTCATTTAGGGGAGTTGTCTGGTATCTTATTGTCCTGTCAGATGCTCATCTCCTCTTTCTGTTCCATCATGAAGATCAGTTATTTCTGAGTTTTTGTTTATTCGAGATGCATGCTTTTCCAGCACCAGGCTCCCTTGCTGGTCACACCTTGGTTCCAGAGTGCTGACAAAGATCATAACCACCTCAGTGTTGAAGGGCCATCATATGTACCCATTTTTTGACAATCCCCCCTCCTGGATCAGGGCATCATCTAAACAGTCAGCCAGAACCTTGATTCTTCGAACAGTGCTAGCTCTGGAGTCACCCAGTAGGACTGTAACAGGGTTTTAAATAATTGATTAGCAGTTTTTTTTCTTGGGACAATGCTAACTGTATGGAAAGTATTTATATAGGTTTTCTAGAAGTGTTATGTTTGTTAAACACAGTGAGGCAAGTGCTATGCATTTTCAAAATGTTTTAGCATCTTTATGAGCAAAACGCTAATCAATTTTTGGAGTTAAATAAAACCCTGCTGTAAATATAGAGAAGAGTTATTTCCAGCAATCCCAGAGCCTAGAACACACAGCAGCACTTTTGCTGATGGAACTACCAGCAGTTTTTCCCTCTCCCTAACCAGGGCAGACAATATCCGACAATGTATCTGACTGGTGGCACTTAGATGAGGGGGCCAGTACACTGATGTCTTCAGACATTAGGGCTAACAGCAGCAATACAATCAGTTCCCTTGAACTCACCATTAGTTGTGTTGTCCTCTAGTGCATCTCCTCTATTTCTGGTTCCCAGCTGTGGAGCAGTTTCAGTTTCTTGTCTGGTGACCTATTAAAAGTTTTTTTCCTTTGTTCCCCATAAGAGATGCTTCTCACGTCAGATGCCAGTCTTCTCAGTTGGGCCCCAGTCCTGAATCATTTCCAGTTCAGGTGCGGAGGACTCATAGAAGATTCGCCAGATAAATGTTATAGAAATTAAGGTGTTTTTCTGCTCTTGCACACTTCCATTTTGCAGGAATAAATACAGTCACAAAAGTCAAGTAAAACTGGACTATATAGTGACAGTCACATACATGACCAAGCTAGAAAGCACAAGCCATGAATTCTTACTACTGCAGCCCTACAAGTGCTTCATGGGGTGAAACAGAACTATCCCCCACCCCCCAAATCAGGTATTCTTCCAGCTTGAGAGCAAAATGTTCAGGCAGACATTCTCAGTTTGCAAAATAAATCTAGTTGTGGGGGCTGCTTCTTGCTTCTCACAAAACTTGAACCAAAAGCAGGTTTATACATTTTTACTTTTATTTTACTGTATCCCAACGTTTCACTCTATACCATCAGGCCTTTTTCAAGGGGATTTTAATTCAGCACAGGGGTCATAAAGTCACAGTCAAAACCACGCACCACAAGTCTACCACACTAAAATGCTTGTGCAGCAAAATAATGTCGGTACAACATGCCGACCATAATTAAATAGTGCACACTGTAGAGCCCTCCACAACCCTGACCCCCCGCGGACTTATAATAATCAACTCCAGGGGGGTCGTGGACTTAGGGGCAAGGTGAAAAGTCAGTGTGGGCAAAAGTAAAAAAATAAATAAAATAAAACCGCCACTAAAGTGGGACCTGGGGAGAACCAGAGCCACAGGTCCCCGATGCCATCGGAGGCAGGTGCTCTAGCCATTCCACCACGGGAGAGGCCTGGCCAGACACCACCCCAGCAGTGTCCTTCATGTGCCATATTAGCAGGGTACAGCAACAGGGGTAGCGTTTCTTGCAGTACGGTAAAAGAACCCCTGTCACTGTAGAACCATATGTGCTTTCCATGCGCGTTTTTTTTTTTCATGCGATATATTCACCCGATACCTTTTAATTCATACTCTGTTAAAAAACATAATACAGGTAATTAATATATCTCCAAAATATCAGACATGTTAAAAATATATTATTGCAACCCCCACAACTAGATTTTTTTGTGAAGTACAGAATCTCTAGGGGAAGCAGAAGAACATCAAGCAGAACATTACCCACAGAAACTACAAATATTTAGACTGTCTCAGTTGCCAGGTTGTGCATACTTGTCGGCAGCCTTAACCCACGTGGGTTTGCACTATGGTGATGGCACTTCAAGGCATCCCAAATATTTTGCCTTTAGAAAGGACTCAAGTTCTTAGGGCCATCAGCCACTTTAGCTGTCCACAAGCCGGAGACAGTGGATGCATGATCCTGGACATGGGGATCCAGACTGGCTTACCTATTTTTCTTCACCTTGGCTTACAATGGTACCTGGAAACATTCAGGCGTCATGAGAAAACTTACTTTCAGTATTCTGGAAGTGGCCTAGAATGCCTTGGTTCTCAGATTTGGTAAACTTATCGACTCGGAATCTGTTTAGGCTTTCTCCTGATTGGCACCAGCTGGGTGGAACCCTGTTTTCTCACCCGAACCCACATAATCTGAAATTCACAATCTGCTCGAAAGGAGGATGTTACTAAAGGTTGTTTATTCTTCTAAGGCAGAGTACATGATCTTACTCTTTAAGTTAATTTCTAAGTCCTCTGCTTATGACAGGGTCTGGAACACCTACAGCTGGGCATAAGGTTTAGGATTAAATCAGAGGGAAGCCCTGAGACTTAGTTTGTATTTTTAACTTCAGGCCAGAGTAGTTGGAGGCTCAACCCTAAGCACTCTTTAGGTCCAATTTCAGCTTTGGTACTATCTGGCCCCATGAATGGTTTCTCGCTTAGACCATACTTGGACTTAATAAGGTTTCTTTCTGGCAGTCACAAGAGTCAAGGTTTCATTCTAGTCACATGTGCCTACATGGCTTTTCAATTTGAGTTCCTAAAGCTCATTGTGAACTATTTTTCGAGGTCCTTTTAGCCACTATTACCAAAGATTTTCTCACCATCAGCGTGTGTTTTTCTGATAGCTGGCTGGTCCGGCACATGGACTTGTGGGCTTCCAGTATTTTCGTGCACCATTTTATCTCATTTTTTTCAACAAGGACATTCAGGACTGTGTCTTCTCCTCTTCCAAAACAGTCCACTGCCTTTTTTTGTGAATCAAATGGTGTGCTGCTTGTACCTTTTTGCCCAACACCAATTAACCCTGAGGTATGTCTTAGCACAACCTTGTTGTGCGTAGAGCAGCCAGAAGTACCTGGTAAAGTCTCAGATTTTTCAATAGCCCAACTGCCTTCTTTGTGCTCTGCAGAGCTGCTATGAAAGGGCAAATGGTTTTCCTAGACTACCTTGCCAAGTGGTCAGAGTTTACAGAACAAAGTTGTATACAACATTAAAACACAAATCCATCAGTTCGGATTATGACATAGCAGTCCAAGAATATGTCACTGTGCCGAGTTTAAAAAAAACAAACAAACAAAAAAACAGAGGCTGCTATGCCAGAGTTTAGCAGAGCAACCATCTGGCCGTCCCTACTCATTTCCTCCAAGTGCCACAGGCTTGGAATTTAAAGTTCGGCAGATGCAGAGTTTGGTAGTAAAGTGCTGCAGGCAGCAAAACAGAAAGTAGAACTCTCACTGGAAGATTTATGACAATATTCTCCCCTACCGCTGTTTGATGGGTGCTGCTTATAAGAACACACTTGTTATGACTTCCTAGTGGAAACATACAGCACTACAGAAAGATTGAAATTCTATCAGACTTACTTTGTTTTATTTTCCTGTTTGCTCCAGTGTTGTCACTGGGACTGCGCTCAAGTTTTTTTCCACACTCTCATGGAGAATACTGTCAATATGATTCAGTGACAGCATTATGGTGACACTTTTTTAACTTTCCGATGTAACAGTTTTCAGGCATATGTATAATCATTTCTAATGCTAGGAATGTTTTAACAGTTTATCTTTCAGTGGGAGAGCTGCCAAGGAAATGGCATGTTATGTGCCCTAATGTTGTAGAGTTCAGCGACTCCAGTTTTTCCAAGAATCCTGGTGGAGCCTTCTTGTGTTTACATTATGGAATAAGCAAGTTGGTTTGATACTTTAGCAAAGGTGCTGTGCATTTTTTTTTCAATTGTTTAAAACGTTTAGCTGTTATGCAGATATAAACACATGGTTAATAAGTTAGCAATAACCCACTTCAGGGTATGGGGTTATAGGCATTTAATCCACGCCTCAGGTGAATTGTGAGGCATGAGGCCACAGGCCGAGTGTCCTCACAGCACCCGAGGTGTGGATTAAATGCCTATAACCCCATACCCTGGAGTGCATTATTGTGCTTAACATGGCTTATGTTGAAAAAGCAAACAAAAAAAAAAAAAAACCACACATGCAGAAAGGTGCTTTTTTCCAGTTTAAATAGGGAAACTGTGACTGTATCCTGCCGACTTGAAAAGTAGTCCCCACAAGTCATGCAGCTGTTATTTACTTTGTGAACATACAAATGCCAGAAATAGCATGCTAAAATGATATTGTATTTTCATAAAATAAATCACAGATGCACACACCCCACTGTCTCTCTCTCCTCTTCCGACACTGCTTGTTTCAACATTAGCACACTGCTGTTCCCAGGCTGTGTCCCTCTCTCTCTCTCACTCACACTGTCTCTTTCTCCCTCTACCACACTTGCTGTGTCCTCGTCTTTTCATCGTGGTCCATTGTCACCATATGCATGCACCACATGAGAGAAAACTGCAGGAGGAACCCTAAGAGAGGAATTACCAAAACAAGCCTTCCAGCTCATGCAATGACCTGCAATCCCAAGGGACGGTTCATCTTTGTTGCGTCTCAGCGTCTGTATACCACGTTGAAGCAGGGGAGAGATGTTAGAGACAGCCTCAGAAGAAATGTTTAAGAAATAAACTGCTCTGTCTCTCACTCTCTCTCACTCTGTGTGTCCCTGTACACACAGTCTCTGGATGGACTACCTGCCCCCCAAAAAAAAAACATCCTCATCACTCCAGTGCTCCACAGAACAGGATGCACTTAGGCTCTCTGTTACAACATTACACCCCTGCCCCCAACCCTCCGACCAGTATCAGCCATGTCATGCACTGTCCCGCCACTTCTCTCTCTCCCTCTGTCTCGCTCTCTCTATGCAGCACAGCTCAACACTTGAGACACACAAGAGACTGCAGTCTTTCTCTGTTGCTGTCAGGAGGTGCACCTCTCGCTGTGAGGAGTCAACGCCACCCGACCCACGAACTAGATAGGTTCATAGCAGAAGCTGTAGCAGTACTATATGAGACAGATTTGCAATAAGTCTGGACTGAGGCTCGGAGAGCCAACAGAATGTTCATATCCCCAACATTCTCCCCTAATATCACTTCCTTGAGCTGTGCCAGGGGATCCCTCACAGAAATGCATCTTATCCATTTGCTGTGAATTCCCAGTGACAATACTGGAGCTAACAGGAAAATAAATTATAAGTCTGATAAAATTTCTTCTATTTTTCTCTCTGCACAAACTCAAACAAACTCCACCCTCCAAGAACTGGATCTCAAGGGTATCCCCTTCTTGAATGAGTGTCTACCCTAAAGTATCTTGGGATTGGTTTAGTTTCCAACTTGTCTTCCGGTGACTGTGTAACCCAAGCGTTTACAGCTATTCCTCAAAAGCTAGGAGTTATACATATATGCCATAATAGTGTTTTACCCATGAGGTCCATCTAGCCACTGCTTAAGGGTCCCTTCTCCCTTTTTTGGACTGTTGGTCCCCTTACTCCAAAATGCTGCAGCAGGAAAAGAAACCAGGAGGCTTAATTCAGATTACAACAGCGTCTGCAGCTTTGCTCTGTATGCACCCTACTTCAAACACCAATGTATCTTCGGTCTAGAATGGCTCTTCCCCACTGCCTGCAGAGACTATTTCCTCAGATACCTAACTGGCAAATCCTTGTGATACACTCACTAATTCTGCTACCCTATGATTCTGTATATGATTTCACTGACCAGGGAAATGGAGGTCCTCTGACCAACAAATGTTGGCAGTTCCCAGTGCAGAAACAACTGAGGTATCCAAGGTCCTTTATCCACCTCTAAACTTCGGAATAGCCTCCCAAGCTCCTGGGCCTCTTGACCAGCCATTCCCAGTTTAAATCACAACCCAGGGACCACCTTTTATCCAAAAGTGTTTGCGGTAGCCAGTTGATCACATAGTGACTGTAACTGCACAATGACATGCTTATTTGTCTAATCTGCCGACACTTGCCATTTTTGTTACGAAACTGTTGCTTCAGCCTGTATATTAATATGTACTTGTGCCTACTTCTGAGGTTTTATACAATGTTCCTGTGCCAGTTTGGCTGTGGTCATACCTGAAAACGGGCATCTGGTCCAGAGTACTCACCCAGTTATTAAATAAAATAAATACAAAATAAGTATGTTTTGTAATTCATGTGGATTGTCAGCAAAGATGGCAGGCTTGGCAGCCCAAGCAGTTTTTTTTTTTTTTTTAATCCTCTTCCCTGGAAGTCTCTCTTCAGCTGTGAAAGCTATATTCAGACTGCAGATGTGTCTAAGTGGAGCAAGCATGTGTTTCTGATGATTAAGTAATTTCTGCTTAGGAAGTATGAGGTGTCGGACATGATGGACCTCGAGTCCCTCCTGAACTTAAATTACTATGTAGACAGCATAGTGCTGCCCCAAAGCTTAACTTTATCAAGTCAGGCTTGGGAAGGAACCAGGATCTAATTGCAAAAACACTTATGTTACCTTAGAAACTAAATAATGGTTGGATAAACTGGTATCCTTAGGTTTTTGTTCATTCTAAACACTAGGCTACTTCAACTTTCTGCACCATAAAATGCTGCAGCTTTAATAACTCCTTCAACTGTGCTACTGGCTTGTATAAGGAGTTACCCTGTCTGAATATTCTTAATAAATACAGTCTTCTTTTATCTGGGTATCAGACCTCCATGAAAGTGGTAGATACAACGTGCCAAACACCTGCATTAAACTCCACAGATCACGCAGTATAACAGTTCACATAATTCTACTGCTCATGTAGGCACTTCAGTGCATTATTCCATAGATTATCAGGGCTTTTGTTTTAATCAGTTTTCATTATTTGATTTACAGAACAGCTACATTTTATTAATAAAGTCTACCTGTGTTTCAAAGCAAGTCAGTTTCTTGAATGGTTTATAAGAACAATTCTAAAAATATTGGTTCCTAGATGCAGCATTTTCTTGTATGAAGTGAGTACCTGTGGGCAAATCACAAAAGGTTCAGTCTCAGAAAACAAAAAAAAGCATACTTATACTCTGAACAGAAATCTCACAAGGCAGACCATTTTTTTTTTTGGTATATTTTATCTTTTTGCCCCTTTGACTTACTGCCGATTATGCACCTGGCCACGGCGCCTTCATCTGGCTTCCACCTTCCCGCCGTGCTCATTCCCCCTAAACCCCCGACTTAACCCTTGGAGGGTAGGGTCATGGCACTGGCCAGGTGCCGCGATCCTTGTGACTATCTGGGGAGAGCCAGTTGGGAGGATAACTGAAGCCGAAGGCAGGCTTCATGGAGGTGGCAGACAGAGGAAGTTTTCTTCCTGTATACTGAGGCCGGGGACATGCAATGACATCCTGCGTCTGCCCTGCTCCCTTGGTGCTGTTGCTCATTGGCAGCTGCGGCATCCCCGACCTCTGCCAGGGGTCCGTTGAGCGCCGGATGAGATCCTCACCCTCCCCCCAGAGAAGGAGAGCTGTCCACAGGAAGTTCCATCCTTCTCCTCAAGTCAGCCTCCCAGCAAACCGGGTCCGCTTCCAAACCCGGTCGCTGGCCACAAGCAGAAATCCAACCACTGTGCCGAAGGGCCGGCAGAAGGCAGACCATTTTAAAAATGTCAGGCAGTCCATTTTTTTTTTTAAATGTGCAGTATATGCTAGTGTAAACAATGACAGTACAACAAAATATATTAATCCAGTATGCATAATTATAGTTGAGAAATGTCATAATTGTGCTGAGCTTAGCCTAAAAACTATCAGAACATTACCCATGAATAATATGTTTTAATAAATACAGTACATGACTTGAAACTCAATAAAAACTGGTAATAGTTGGCTGCATGATAGGGAGGACTCCCACATTTATTTATTTATTTTTTTTTAATCACAGAGAAGACAGAGGGACTGATTTTGCAAAGCGACAGGAGACCTTCATATTGTTTTTCATACAAGTTGCTATACTTTAATGCATACTTTATCTGTAGGTCAGTGCCTGTTTACCATCTATAAAGTGTTACCGTAAGAAAAGTTGCAAATCTGAATGGTGTCTCTGCAGAAGTCACAGAGGTATCCCCCCTCCAGATAAACCATGTTTTAAACTGTAATTTGCTAGTTTACAAAACAGAATGGAACCCTCCCATTACTTTAAAAATTATGCCTGAGAAATCCACTCCTAAAGTCTGGAAACCATACCTATACTCTGCTTTATTCCTGGTCAAAACTTTATTTTTTTTACCCTGAATAGGTGGGCATCATACTAATGTTGTCTTAAAGAGCAGCTGACGCCTACAGGAGATCTCCTTGTTTGGGTAGTGCTTGGTGGGTACCTGTACAACCCACCTCTGTGTGGTCTATCATGTCTTACAGAATTTCTGGATATTTTGGCACCTTTTACAAAAATGATATAGTTATGTATTTTTTGGTGATATAAATTTATATTGGTTGCTGGATTTTGGGGTTTGTTTTGAATCTTTTTTACAACCATACAGTTTAGTACAAATAATCACAGAACCCACTTGTTTAAAGTCAGTTTAAATCATTCTCTTTTACACTGAGTTGTTAATAATTAGAGTAAAATTTCTTTGTCAGGTGTTCTTGAGGACTTAATGAGTGACCATTTAACTACTTAATGCATCTTCACTTCTAAACCACCTAAAATTCTGTTTTGCGTTATTCAAACTCATAACTTGCTGATTCTGTTGCATTAGCTGCCAATTTGTCTAATACTGATTGGTTGTTTATTCTTAATGTTGATTTTGCCATTTTTTAAGTAATCAACTAATTCCTATTCAGGGCAATTTTTTTCTGAAGGTAACCAAAATAATTTGAGTAGTAGTTAATAAACGGTTCTCTCTCCACATTAAAAAGCAAAAACAGCCTTGGGAGGCCTAAAAATCTAGCCCCTCTGATAACTCATTGTCCCTCTATCACTGTGCAAGAAATAAAGTTACCAATTTAATCAGATCAGCCAAAAAGGAGTTTTATAAGAATCAATTTGAGCTACACTGGTCCGAAGGGTGGCACTTTTGAGACAATGTTCACTCATTGTTAACCCGTACATCACAAGGTCAATTGAAAAACTTGAAGTCAACGGCATCGAGATTACCAACCCTATTAAAATAGCAAATACTTTAAATGTTAAATTCTCTGATTCCTCATGTTACAGCACTAATTCTTCTTATGCAAGTTCTGATATTCTGTTAATGATTGATCTCTGGTTGTTCGCCCTACCTTCTATTTTAAATTTCAAATCTTTAATTCCTGACAAAGAAAGTGACTGTGGGCAGGGTCTCAATGGATGTTTTCTAAGGTTAGTTGCCCTTTATGTTGTTACTCTACTGTGTTTTATTTTTAACTCCAGCAATTTTCAATGAGTTGGAAATGTGCTCGAGTTGTACCAGTGCCTAAGAAGCCCAATACTGTTCTGGTGGAAGATTTTAGACCCATTTCTATTTTAAACCCTATTAGCTGCTGGAGAAAAGTGTTGCTGAACAAATTAATTATTTGGAAAACTTTAGTGTTCTTTATGCACAACAACATGGGTTTCATAAGAATCATGACATGGGAACTGCCTTGGTCAGGTTCACGGACACAGTCCCCAGTGGCTCTGATGTTGGATTTATGACTGGGGCTGTGTTTGTGGACCTGACCAAGGCATTTGATCTTACTGACCATGGTTTAATTTGGTCAAAACTTAGATCTCTTGGGTTCTCTATGAATGTTGTTTGTTGGATTAGAGATTACTTAGTCAACCATACTCCGTTTGTCAGTGTTGGTTCTTCTTTTTCTAATTCTTGAGAAGTGGAGAGGGGGTAACCCCAGGGTTCAATATTAGATCCCCTAATATTTTCACTTTTGTTATTACCCTTGGAGTATATATCCTGCAACTCCTTGCTTTATGCTTAAGAACTTGTTTTTCTAAAGCTAAAATCTTGAGTGATATTTATTTCGATTTTACATTGGCTTTGTCTTCAATCTGCAACTGGACTGAAAAAAAAATCACTTGTTTTAAATAAAAAAGGACCATATCTATGATATGTACTTGGTACTGTGCCTGTGTTAAATGCATGTCCCCCTCTTATGTTGCAGGATAATTTGGGTAATGCTATTGAAGGTACAGTTATGTAAGAACTTACCGTAACAGTAGATCTTCGAGAGAGGCTCTTGCAGTAGGTAATTACAAATAGGACTGAAGCCGGCAGGCATCAGGACCCCACGGAAAAATTTCTAGCTAGCAGTCTCTGGTGAGGGACTGCCCCCACATCAGGTGACCGGCATCAGGAGATGTGGGTATAAAGGGCCGGTCCCTCACGCCCGCCTTCCAGTACTTTCCCGCCACAAGCCAAAAGAGGCCGGATGAGAGAGAAGCGAGTATGTCCCTCACTGGAAAAGGAGCTGAAAAAGCTTAGGGGGATGGAGGGTGGGAAGGTATTACCTACTGCAAGAGCCTCTCTCGAAGATCTACTGTTATGGTAAGTTCTTACATAACTGTACTATCTTACTTCGAGAGGGCTCTTGCAGTAGGTAATTACATATAGGACTGAGTCCCAAGCAGTCTGGAACAAGAAGAAGCAAACGGGAGGAGGAAAGCTACTCAAAGTAGATCCTCTAGCAGTGAAGGCCTCAAGAAAGGAGGCCTTGCAGAACAGCAAGCCCGAAGCCTGCTCTACGGCGAGAAGCAATATCCAAACTGTAATGTTTTGTAAAGGTATGGATGGAAGTCCAAGTGGCGGCAGCACAGATGTCTGCCGCTGACACATTCTTGAAACAAGCCGCTGAGGCAGCGACTCCTCTGGTGGAATGGCCTCTCACTTGACCCGGAAGGGCCTTGTTGTACTTGTCATAACAGAAGGTGATGCAATGAGCTAACCATTTGGACAGGCATTGCTTAGCAACAACACTGCCTTCTCTTTTGTGGGCAATAGAGACAAACAGTTGATCAGTCTTTCTGAGATCTTGGGTTCTGTTAGTGTAGTATCTCAGAATTCAGTGAACGTCTATAGTGTGTAATAGATACTCCCCTTGATTGGAGTATTGCGTAAAGAGAGCGGGTAACTCTATGGACTGGTTCAATGCAGATTCCGCTACCACCTTGGGGAGAAACTTAGGATTGGTGCGCAGAGTCACACGTTCTTTGTGAAAAATCAAGTATGGAATTTTACACATTAGGACCTGGAGCTCGGAAATCCTCCGAGCAAAAGTAATGGCCACTAGGAAGAGCGTCTTCCATGAAAGAAACTTCATGTCTGCTGAGGCTGCCGGTTCAAAGGGAGGCAAAGTAAGCTTTTCAAAAACGAAATTCAAATCCCAAGGAGGGGCAGAAACTCAGATAGGGGGTCTCAAGTGAAGAACCCCTCTGAGGAAAGTCTTAGAGACTTCCAGCTGAGCAAACGTTCTGTCTGCAAAAGGGACATGGTAGGCCGAAATGGCCACCATGTGTACTTTCAGGGACGAGTGACTAAGACCCAGATTGAAGAGATGGGGCAGGTACTCCAGCAGCCATCCAACAGAGCACGAGAAAGGCTTGAAATCTTTTGAAGCGGCCCAGATTGTGAACCGTTTCCATTTCATGGCATAGGTAGACCTAGTGGAGGGTTTTCTAGGCTCCACCAAAATCTCAGCCACTCGGGGTGAGACCCCAAATCGGGCTTGAGCTACATCTGCAGGAGCCACGCGTGCAGTTGAAGGGACTTGAGACCTGGATGGACCAGAGTCCCCTGATCCTGGGTCAGTAAAAACCACAACAAAGGAAGAGGAGGTTCCTCTGAGCATTGTTGCAGAAGAGAGAACCAAACTTGCCTAGGCTAGAAAGAAGCAACCAGAATCATTCGTGCTCCTTCTGAACCGAGTTTCTGCAAGACTCTCGGTATCAAAGGGATCAGGGGGTAGGCATAGACAAATCTGTCCTTCCAATCTAGAGACAGAGCGTCTCTTCAAAAAATGCCGCACTCTTGAACTAGCAAGCAGAACTCGGGAAGCTTTGCGTTTAGAGGTGAGGCGAACAGGTCCACCTGTGTCGTTCTCCAACATAGGAAAAGATCGTCTAGGACCCCCTGATCCAGTTCCCATTCGTTAGCTTCAGCAGACGAGCGACTTAGTTTGTCTGCTAAGATGTTCTCAACCCCCGGGACGTGAACTGCCGTGAGGTGAAGGTTGTGCTGTGCTGCCCAATCCCAAACTCTCATCACTTCCCTGCAAAGAGGGTAGCACCGAGTCCCTCCCTATTTGTTGATGTACCATACCACACACATATTGTCCGTCTGGACGGCTAAGTGGCCGGAAAGAAGATGCAGATGTAGAGCCTGGAGAGCATAAAGCACTGACTGAAGTTTGAGCACATTGATATGAAGCATTTTTTCGAGTTTGGACCAGGAGCCCTGGGTCCTGTGAGGTCCGAGATGGGATCCCCAACCTTCACCCGAGGCGTCTGTGGTCAGAGTCTGGGAGTGGGGAGGAAGACAGAAGGGAACTCCCCGACAAAGGTTCTCTCGAACCATCCACCACTGCAAGTCTCGAACCACGGGAGAGGAGACTAGGACAAGCTGGTCCAGGTCGTCCACCAACTGATCCCATTGAGACCAAAGTGTCCACTGAGAGACCCTCATGTGGAGCTGAGCGCGAGGGACTGTTGGGATAGCAGCCGCCATAAGCCCGTGGAGGCGAAGAACTGACCTCGCACTGACCCGCCTGCGGCCGGACAACAGGCTTACCAGAGTCTGGAGTGTGGCCGCCCTGTCCGGTGGCAGGAAGGCCCTGCCCAAGGTCGTGTCCAGGATCGCCCCGATAAACTGAAGCCTCTGGGATGGGATCAAGTGAGACTTGGTATGGTTGATGGTAATACCCAGACAGGCAAAGACCTGCTGGGTAAGGAAGAGGAAGCACAGGAGTTCCTCCCTGGACGAGGCCGCCAGGAGCCAATCATCCAGGTACGGGAAAACCTGCACCCCCCGGGTAAGCAGGTAGGCCACTACCACCGCAAGGCATTTGGTAAACACTCAGGGAGCCGAGGAAAGACCTAATGGGAGGGCCTTGAACTGGTGGTGGTCCCCTTGGAAAGCAAAACGGAGGTATCTGCGGTGAGAAGGGCGGATAGGTATGTGCAGGTAAGCATCCTGCATATCCAGAGCGCACAGCCACTGTCCCAACTGAAGGAGGGGCAGGAGGTTGTGCAGGGAGAGCATCCTGAACCTCTCGAACTCCGCAAATAATTCAGGGAACTGAGATCTAGAATTGGCCTTACATCTCCTGTCTTCTTCAGGACCAGGAAGAAATGGGAATAGTAACCCGTTCCCTGTAGAGGATGGGGGACAGGCTCTATTGCGTCTTTCAGTACAAGTGCTGAAATCTCTTCCTGGACAAGAAGAAGGTGTTTCCGAGAGTATGATGACCCTGGGGGAGGGTGACGAGGTGGTTTCTGTAGAAACTCTATTGAGTGTCCTACTGCAATTAGCTGGAGCACCCGTGAATCATCCTCTCCCAGCCCGGGAGGTGGAGGGAAAACCTCCCTCCTACCAGTTCCTCTGGGAAGCTCGGAGGCTGTGGGAGAGGGAAGGAGTCAGGTGGTGTGGGGCAGCACTGCAGCTGAAGCACCCGCTGCTTTTTTAGGCGGAGGGGGCTTGGCAGCTGGAGGGGCCCGGCGTTTAGTGGCCCGCTTTCCCTGGGGTTTCGCCTTTGGCCGATTCCGTCTGCGAAAGGGACGGCGCTGCATTTGATGGGGATGATGCATGAAGTCCACAGACTTTAGTGCCGTTCCTCTTCTCCTGCAGATCGGTGATGATGTCCTTGACATCACCACCGAACAGCACCGAATCCCGGAAGGGCGCTTCCTGAATAGCGGACTGCACTTCCGGGACCAACCCTGACACATGGAGCCAAGCATGATGCCGTAAGCCCACGGGCGAAAGCCGAAGTTCCTACCAGCAGTGTCCAATGCATCGTAAGTCGCATGAAGCATGTGCCGACTGGCCAACGTGTAGAGCTGACGCGGTCAGCCACTTCCTGCTTGACTTGAGAGTCTGGAAGGGAGTCCAATTTGGATTCCACCTCACTAAGAATTGCCTTCTGGTAATCCCCCATGTGACCGACATAATTCAGGGCCCTAATACCCAGACTGGAAGAAGCGAAAATCTTCTTGCCATACTGGTCCAGAAGACGGGATTCTTTGTCAGGTGGAGACAAGCTCAAATGCCTCGGGTTAGCTGACCGACTGTGTGCAGCGCTAATCACGACTGAATCAGCTCGAGGGTGACAGTCTAAAAAGTCAACACCCTTGGGAGCCTGATATAGCCTGTTCGACTTCTGAGGAAGTGGGGCTAAAGCCGATGGCTACTTCCAAATAGTGGTAATAAGATCGGCATGAGGCTCAATCCAGGGTGGCACCAAGGTGGGAGCTGTCACGGGCAGATCCAGATGCTCAGCGAATTTTTTACGCTGGGGATCTGGCTCCAAGGACTGCCACTTATGAACTCCTGGATTTTACGTAGCAACTCCGTAAAAGAAGGATCCTCCAGAGGAGACTTCGGAGGAGTCCTTGGCCTGGGCTTAGATGGAGAGCGTGGCTCGTTGTCCTGCTCAGAACAACCATCGGAGGTGTCCGAGGAAGAAGAAGATGGTGATGAAGAAGACCCCCTCTCCCGGTGAGGGGGAGGAACGAACCCCTTGGGAAGCCCTTGGGGAAGCGTGTCCTGCCCACTCTGGAACCAGAGGGTTTAGCCCTAGTGTCCAGAGGAGGTGAGGGAGTTTGTCGACATGGACGTATGGGAACCGGGACTGGCACCATCGTCGGAAGACGACTCTCCACCTCTCTGGTGAGCTGAGCCTTGGCCTCAGCCCACCAGGAGGCCAGAGTCTCCTGCAAGTCCACTGGCGGCTGGGGGCCGGTGGAGGTGGAGGAGGAGGGGGATATGGATATGGATTATACCCGTAAGGCGCGTATCCATAACCCGATGACAGGAAGCCCGGAGTCAGGTATTGAGACGCCGGGTACTGGAGTGTCGGATAGTGCGGCCCGGGTAGGACGGAGTCAGATACCCGGGAACCGGGGCTGCCGGAGCAGATGGCCCAGCTGGAGGGCCTCATGGGCGGGTCTGAGCAGAATGACCGTGGTCGGAGGGCTCGGCGTTGAGCGCTATCCGGGAGCAGGATGTCGCCTCGATGTCGGCAATACCGCTGTTGGGGCTGGCGTCCAGGGAGCCAACGTCAGATCGGTCAAACCAGCAGGTGGACGGTCTGATGAGGCGGAACAGGAACCTCAGCATCGCCCGGGGATTGGAGAAAAATCCTCGTGGTCAGGCTGAGGAGACCCAGGGTCCCCAGAGGGCAGCGAAGGCTGTGGAGAGCTGGGGACGACGGATGTGGGAGGATCTGGCGTCGGCTCTTCTTGCTGTGCGGACGCCAGGCAAACCGGGCGCATTTACTTATCAGCTGGATCTGGCAGGCGCTGGAGGAGCCGGCGTCCGACTTAACGGACCCTTTGCCGGAGGCAGGCCGCGATGGAGGAAGGTCTGGTAGGGCGGAATATGGGTAGTGTGCCTCCCCGAAGGGTCGGGCGACTTACCGACCTTCTCCGTGCTGGCGTTGGAGGAGCCAACGTCTGACTTACCGGAGCCGCTCACACCAGTAGGCTGCACCAGGATGGCTTTACCGGGAGCGGAAGCCTCCAAAAGACTGGAGGCACCCGAAGGGCCCGAGTGCGAGCCAGACGGGTGGGCCGAAGCCACCTTAGAAGCCCCTAAGGCAGCCGTCAAGGAGCATCCCTCGGGAGTTACCTGCAACACGGCAACTCCTCAAGAAGATGCGGTGGGACGAGGAGCCCTTGCCCCGTGCTTCTCCTGTCTTTTTCTTTCAATGGCCTTCTGGGGAAGTGGACGCATGCCAGAGCTTTTTCAACTCTTTTTCCATGGAGCTCATTGTCTTTTTCAAAATATGGGCCTCCAGGGACTGCTGCTGCCGTCTTCGGGTGGCCGCGTTGAACTTGAGGCAGTGCTGGCACTTCTCCACCGGATGGTCGGGGCCTAGGCAAAACAGGCACAGGGAATGGTCATCCTTGTGCAGGAGTTGGGCACCGCACGAGTTGCACTTCTTCTTGTGCTCGGAGGGTGTAGGGGACGACATACACCGACGAATACCTGACAATCAATCAAAAAAAAAACAAAAAAAAAACATAGAAAAATACTCAGTCAAAACTACCGACGATAGAGGCTGACAAGTGATGAACTTTACCACGAGGCGCTGGCATGAGCCAACGGCGGGAAAGAACTGGAAGGCGGGCGTGAAGGACCGCCCCTTTATACCAACGTCTCCTGAGGCCGCTCACCTGACGTGGGGGCGGTTCCTCGCCAGGGACTGTTAGTTAGAAATTTTTCCTTGAGGTCCTGATGCCTGCCGGCTTCAGTCCTATTTGTAATTACTTTCTGCAAGAGACCTCTCGAAGTAAGATCAGGCTTTTCAGTTCAAATATTTGGGGGCTGTTCTCAGGGCTTCAGTTAACTCCATTTTGGGAGCATTTGACTTCCAAAAATAAGGCAAAAACTTCCAAAGTAAGAAGTGAAGAAGTCACTGACATCTAAATGTAAATAACAAAACTGGATGACTTTCAAAACTGAAGGCACAGAAGCCAAGAAATGATGGATTTTTCCCAAAGAAATTGTATTTTACCAATAATGTGTCTATTAACGTCCATAAACAGATCATTCCTAGATTACTGGCTTCCAAATTGTCGGATTGGGGAAGTATTTTGACTTCCAAAAAATTGGAATGACTGCCAGATTTTGACTCGTGGAAGTATTAGACTTCCACTGAAAATAAATCAACAGGACCCCTGGCTGTTCTTGATCCTGGGTTAACATTTCCTGCTCACCTCAAATTGGTCTGCTGGTATTTACCAAAGCCTTGGAGTTCTCTATAAACTGAAACAGTGTTTCTCTCTTGAAACTTGGCAAGCAATAGCAGCTGGATCACTTTACTTCATTTTGATTAGTTTCCTGTCTTTTTTTTTTTATTTTTATTTGGGTGTTCAAGACAGCAATCTTCCTTTTCCAACATATTTGTTTTGCTTGTCTCTACTAGAATACACCCGTTCTTTATATTCCCAGCTGGGGTGCTTATCACCTCTTGCATGGAGTGAATTTTTTTGGGTTGTCAAATTTTTAAAGCTGTTTTTTTTCTACCGCTCTTTTTCTGTTGTCTGATTTGGTTTTGGTAAGGGCAATCATGCCTAGTTTGAGGTCGGCTAAAGGTGTTTTACTGCAACCATCACTAAACACATCTAAAATCAGAACTAGAGCTTTTTCAGCTGCTGCACTGTTATTGGAACAGACAGCCTGAATCATTATGAACTGCCTGTTCATTCCCTGTTTTTTTTTTTTTTTTTTTTTTTTTTAATGTTATTCCTTTCTGCTTCATCAATGCATCTGTAAATATCTCTGATTGTATGGTGTTATATTTATTGATTTTGTATATCTTGTTTAATACTGTATTGTATTTTCCATGTCAAACCTGAAAAAGGACCCTCAGGCCAGTGCTCCTACCTGGTTAACAAATTAATAAAAATAAATATGCTTCAGATTATATTTCATATGAGCTCCGACTCTGAATCCCTTTAAAAAAGAAAAAAAATATTAAGGACATTTTCCTGAAAACAGGATGGCTACCCCTTCCAGTTTCATCTGATTCTGTTGCTTATTTTACATCTGAGGTAATGATATTCTGCTTCTAGCAGATAATTAGGACTTCAAGAAGGGAATAAACAGCCATGTTTTATGGACTCTGAAGGTAAAAAAGATCCTGATTTTGTGCAAATGTAACCCAGTTATAAAGAACACAGACTTGAGACCTAGAGAAGATATGCAGCACATAAGATAAGCTGTATCTAAATATTACATTTTTCAACGTTTTCCTGGAGTTAGGGCCAGTGATTTTCAGTTTTTAACAGAAAACACCAGAAAAACAGAATCTGACATTTTTTAAACCAGCACTTGAGAGTCAATTTTTCATGAAAAAACTATGTATACAACACCAGCTGTGATAAATTTTCCCTGATAAATGTGTTTATCACGCTATCTAACCTCCAGATAAACATTTCTCTAAAGGTTATATAAGTCACAATCACTTTCCTTGACCTTTGCACAGAACAGAACCAATCAGAGAGCAGTAATCACAATGCTGATGACATCATAACAGACCTATGCCACACTGAAGCCAGAAGTTCAAATCATGGAAAAACAGAAACATATTTACATAAAAAGGTGATTAAAAAGAGAATAATGGATAGCTCACTGGCTATTACCGATGAGTAATACCATCGAGAGGTTCTGGACACGCAGGAACCTCAAGAGCGATGCTCGAGAGGTTACAGTGTCCAGAACCTTGAGATGGTATCTCACAGGTAATGCCTTGTGAGATACCCATTATTTCTTTTAATATATGGATGCGAGTTGTTTTTTCCTCTTGTTGTTTTGTTATGGACAGTCAGCTCTTCAGTGAAGGACTGTCTGAGTCCTACCCGACCACCGCACTTTCTTAGACAGTCTGTGCCTCTCTCTCTACCTCCCACCCCTGCCGTCCACTTGGACAGTTTTGTTTTAGTCCTACATTTTGCTTTCTTGGAGGGAGCACAGGATCAGCCAGATAAATCCTTTTGTGGTATGATTAAAAAAACAAACAAACAAAAAAAAAAAGGGAAGTACCATGGACACTTTACACTCTCGATAAGACAACGACCGCCACCACGCTTTTGAAACTGTTTTGGTCACCCACAGACAGAAAGTGGCCAATGACAGGCTGCACTGTGAATGTGAATGTGAATGCATGACTGATGTTTGCCAGCTTTACTGATTTGGGGAGTTGTGCGCTTGCGCTGTTGAGCTTCGGTGATAATGCTATAGTTCAGGTCCCGAATGACAATACTATAGCTCAGGTCCCGTAACAGTATAATTCGGGACCTGAACGACAGTATTATCACTCTTGAAGTGCGGTATTATCACTTTGGGAGTGGTAACATTACCAAGAATTTTTTGTATACTTTCGTAGAATATTCAATTCCAAGATCCATATATTAAAAAAAGTTGTAACTGTTAAACTGATCCTGTAGAAAAATCGAGCACACAATAGCCAGGACTCAAAATACACAATTTACCTCCACTTGTGAAGGGACAAGACTTTTATAACTCACTCATGAGTTATGGTCTTGTCCCCTCATACATGGAGTAAACTGCATATTTTGACTAAGGTTATTGTGTATCCCCTATTTGCAGCACTTTAGCATGCAAACAGCCCCACTTTGTACTAGTGTTCTGTGCAAAACCCACCATTTTGAGCCACTTTTTTTTGTATTTTTTTTTTTTTTTTTACAAAAAAAATGTTGATTTACCTGCAGTTTTAGGGGAAAAAAATGGATTTTACGATTTTGTCAGATGGATTTAGCCATTTGTGAAAACAGAAAATCACTGGCCTACTTGAGGTGATAAGAGCTCTTAAGGTATTGATTGATAATAAAACATAAATGCTGACACATGGAACCCCATGCTAAGGAGTACATACAAAACAGGTGTCCATCTTTCCATGGGTGTATGAGCACATGTCCATACATTCCATAGATTGCAAGTTGCTTACTTGGGGGGATGGCACACTTCTTGGCCCCAGTTATCAATTTAGCTTACTCACACAGCCTGATCCTCACTCCTAATGATGCTATCATAGATAGTTCAAACTGTGCACGACAGTCCTAAGCATGATGTTAAATGCGTAGAACTAAGCAGTACTGTATGTTTTTTTTTTTTTGGCTCCAGCTTTGCACATGGAGAATACATGAGGGCAGGGGCAGGGCAACAAACAACTTTAAAGTATGCATAACATGGGGGGCAAAGAGGTTTCTTTTTGTACAGAAACATTTAATTATTTCAATTGGAACCATCACAAAATATATACACAACAAGCATGCAGTCTTATTAATTAACATGATATGTATGCAAGAAGAACTACCAAAAGTTAACAGCTTTACATCAATAAGGTCCAGCTATACCAAGAACAAACCAAGTTAACACAATTAGGACGTCCTAAATATTATGACAAAAAGCTGGGGTCAAAAAAAAAAAAAAATTCAAATACTGACTTCTCACTGAAAAGGAACAGAAAACCTAAAGATTAAAGCATATAAAGTAACATAACCTACAATCACACCCCAATGGAATTTAACCAAGTCGACCAGGCCTGACGAAATTTCAAAAGAGCCTTCCTTCTCCAAAATAACACCTGTTAAAGGGACGCAGCTTTAATCATAGCCTGTAACCATTGTGTATGCGAAGGAAGGAGTGTTCGATCTCCACTGAATGAGAAGGAGCCTTTTCGCTTCCAAGGCAGCAGTTTACAAAACCAGTTTATAGGCAAAGAGGTTTCTAATGTATAAATGTTACTTTCCTAGTTAATGAACATTCACATAGCAGTGTTTAGCTATGGCATACACTTGTCAGAATAACACCAGCATCGGGTGATCAAAAATCATAAACGGGTTGGGGAGTTGAGATTTTTCCTGTTTAATCAACAGAAAGGTAAACGTGCCAGCACTGCGCACAGTTGTAAAATCCAATGCCACCAAATGGAACCCTAGTCAGCATTTAAAATATATTTCACTTGTGGAAACCTCTTCAAAAAAGAAGGGGATGCACACACACTTGCTGAACAAAATGGAATGGGACCCCCAACCCCCGTTAGTTCAAGCAACAAACTACATAACTGTTATATACAGTATATATACTTTTTTTTTGTGGAGTGAGAGGGATGTTGTAAAAATTTTCAATTGATACTGTTTTTATAGAGCATGCTACAAAACTGTTAGGTCTTTTACAGAGCTAAACTCTCAAATACATGTCCCATAGCTACGTCAGAAGTTCACATACTGCTTAGACCACACAACAGGTGGTCTAACAGCATATGAAGTTCTGATGCTAGTTGTGTTAAACAGTAACAAGTGTCAGGTCTCTGATGCGTGTGTCCCTTTTTCTGATGCAAGCTGCTGCAAATCACATGCTACCACTAGAACCCCAGGTGACATCTGCAGTTCACGGGGTGTTTTTTCCAATTAAGGGCTATTGTCTGGATTAGGTTGCTAATCCTGTCTAGTGCAAGAGGACCTGGTGAACCTTGTACATGCTTTTCTGACATTAAGGCTCAACTACTGTAATGCTCTGTACCTAGAACTGTCCGTGAAGTTTGTACATTGCCTACAGCCATTCCGGAACACTGCTGGAGCAAATTTCTCTGGGCATATCAAACCTGTTCTGCACAAACTGCACTGGATGCCAGTTTAGTGGTGCGCCATCTTTAAGGTTCCTCTGTTAACTTATGGAGCCCTACATGAACTGGGTCCCCAGCTACCCAAGACCTTTAGGCTTTCTACGCTAAGGGCAGCCCACTCCACTCTGCCGAGGAAGGTCTGTTGGTCATTTCAAGATGCAGACTGAGACAATCAGGGGACAGGACTTTCTCAGAAGTTCCCCATTACTTTGGGATGACCACCCCATTGGACTGCAGACTGCTGTCTCAGTGAAGGCATTTTAAAAGAGCCTCCCGCGACACTGGCAACTTGGGTTCAGGAACGTTCCTGCGTCATTGGAAGGTAAGCTGGGGGGAGTGGGCAGAGAGGGCCACGTGGACGCTTTCCACCTCAAGCAGGGAGGCTGCATGGTTACTGCTGCTCTACCATCCCCTGGGTGACCACAGGAGGAGGTGAAGTAGGCTTCATTGGATCAGGGAGGTAGACATCTGCTTCAGCCGGTGCGTGTGCCCGCCTCCACATGTACATGCGTGAAGTCCTGTGGGCCAGGGGAAACGCCAGAATGCACTTGATGCCGCTCTCCTTGCTCCTTTGCCACTGCGCAGCTGAACGGAGGCCCTCCCCTCAACACTGAACTAAAGGATCGATGGGGAAGACCCGAAGACCCCACCGTGGGGGGCAAGCCAAGGAGGAACCCCGGCAGGAGGTGTCCCGGAGAAGGTGAGCAACAGTAGTGGGAGCAGGGGAGAGCTGATGAGGCCCCATTCTGGGAAGGCAGAAAAAGCATAATAAATAAATAATAAAAAAAAAAAGCCTAAAAACCCAACTTTTTGAACCGATGTTCAATAACATCGTGGGATAATTTGCCCTTAAGTTTGTTTTAGCTGTGATTTTGTGACTCTCTCCTATGTATGTCCCTATTTATGCACTGAGGGAATTCATTTATTATTATATGTATGTTTTATGTATTAAGTGCCCAGAGCCCACTGGAAAATGACATTACAGAAATAAATGTGCCTTGCCTAAGAGCAATGTACAATGTTGTATGATACCCCCTGCCCACAGAACCTTTTAGGGCAGGTGGTAGAGGCACAAAATTGCACCCAATGCAGACAATGTGGGACCAAGATCGTCATGGGACCAATTACTTCAAGAGACATGCATGTGTACGGGGCTAGGGATTGGAGAACTACTGGATTATCAGCATGATGTAAGGGCCCGAACAAGGATCCCTGGTACTGCATCCTTAAGTAGGTCAAAGGTACAGGTTTTATGGGCATGGGTAGGTTATTTTACACTGGACCTGCTCATGCAGATTTGTGAATGGCACTGGGGCAATCACAGACATGCATAAGATCTCAATGTGCGCTATTACTGTGCACCATCCCAGTTTGCACGGGTTTGTGAAACAAGCTATATAACTGTTATAAAGGCACATGATGGGGAGGGCAAGCTATGTAACTGTTACAAAAGTACAGTTTGGGTGAACAAGCTATGTAACTGTTATCAACGTTCACATTTGGGGGAACAAGCTACGTAACAGTTACAAATGTGCACAGTCTAGGGAAACAATCTATGACTTAGAAATGTACACAGTTTGAGGGACAAGTTATACATCTGTTACATATGTACACAGTTGGGAGGGAACATGCTATGTAACTTACAAATGTACACAGTTTTGGGGAACACACTATGCAACTGTTACGAATATACACAGTTTGGGGGACCAAGTGAAGTACCTTACAAATGTACATACAGTAGTTATTTAAAATGTGTTGACTGGGAAAGAAAATGTGCCAGATCTTGTTTCCCAATGTAACATGGTGAGGGGGAAGGGGGGCTTACAAGGTGGTATAAATTGCAATTAACAAAAATAACATATGTAAAGTACAATACTGAATAAAGTGACAAGTGCAATGTATAAAAAAGAATATGAAATAGCACAGGGTATAACATTTTTCAAACATCCAAGAATGTATAATGGTTCAAAGTGCTAACTGTAGTGTTCTAACACAGAATATCAGACGACAGGAAACAACCATTTGCAGAAGTACAACAACTTACTGTGTTAATGGCAATAAACCATTAAAAGCAGTGAAAACAGTAAAGTTGTAGTACAAATGTGCAAAACTGAACATTGTGAGTGGTAATAAATCGTAAAGTAGTTGAACAGTATGAGGGTGCAGTAGTGGTCAGGTGAAGGTAATGGCACCAGCCAAAACCAGTGTGAGTGGCTAGCTGCAGGAACAGAGCAGTGAGAGATGAGCAAATAGGAGGGCCTTAAGACAGGAAAACGAGGACAAGAGACGACTAGGGAGAGGAAGATCATCCCAGAGACTGGGGAAGCAGACAGAAAAGGAGTGACCAGCAGAAGCTTTGTAGTGAGGGAATATGGCAAGAGCGAGTGGTAGGTGAGCAGAGGGGGTATGAAGCAGGTGAGGAGAGGATGGTGGCAAGCCAGTATTTAGCAAGGAAAGAGGACCAGTGGGATAGACAATGGGCTTCAAGGGAGAAGACAAAGATTAAGATAAAGCCTGCAGTGATGGGTAAGGGATGAGGCACTGAGGGTGAAAAGAAAGAATGGAAAAGGGGATACATCCTAACCAGGTCTAATTTGGGGGCCACACTGTAAACGATGTCTGCATAGTCATACACTAGCAAGATCTTCTTATGAATAACTGTATAGTAGAACAGGAGTGGCAAGCAGGATTTGTTGCAGTACAGCATGCTTAGCTTGGGGCAGGGTTTTTTTTATGCACAGCGTTGCTATGGATGGAGAAGCTGAGGTGCTGCTCCAGCCACAGAGACAATTTAAGTAAGGTTCAAGTTAAAGTTGGGAGCCATTTATAGTTCTGAAGACTGGTGAGTGTTTAAGCAATAAGCCACGAGGGGGTGTAGGTTATATGGGGATTTACCACAGCTGGAGTGGTGCGCCGAGTGGGTAAATCCTCGCCAGCCGTGGTAAATCCCCCGATAACCTACATCCTCCGAGTGGCTTATTGCAATTATACCAAGGTTCATTTTTTTACTATAATAAAATACAAATATTAAAGAGATTGCTTTGTTTTTTTATTTTTATTGTATTTATTCCTGTGCTACACAGGATATAGATGATATACTCATCAACAGCCATTGCTTATCAGAGGATTTACAACAGTGGTAGACTGCCAGTCTGACGATTTGATTGGCTGTTCACTTATATCCATGGTATAATGGAGCTTGTAACATGGCATTAATGAGAGAGGTTGAATGGGCAGCAGCGATTGGCGCAACGGCATCACGGGACCCAAATCGGAGTGGGTATTAACCCAGGATATATGCCGTGCACAATGAGGTAGTACTCGAAGCAGCCAGACCCCCAGCTTAACAGCACTGGGCACAGGTGGGCAGCGAGTGTTAGAGAGGGAAGCGTGGCAGGCGAAGAGTGAGACAATCTGGGCCAGGCGGAAGGGGGAAGCAGGCCTTTGGGGCTAGAAGACAGCCCGACACAGAGACACCCCATGCAGGCAAGTGGCGTATCGTCGGAGGAGCCTGCGAGAGGGAACGGGAAGTGAGGGAGCCTGCATGCTAATTTGTGACCGCGTGCACAGCGCAGTGAGGGAGGTGCCCACCGGAGACCTCCAACGGGTGATAACACAGAAATAGCCGCGTACATCGGGACAGCTGTTGCAGGAGCATGTGAGCCACACTGGTCATTATCAGTAGAGGTACACACTGTGCTGAGTGCATCAGCATCGTAATGCCGTTGTCTGACACGATTTGTAAGTGCAGTACAAAAGTTTGCTGAGCACACCGACTCCCCGTTTTATGTAGCTGTACCGACACGAAATGGGCTCCTGACGACTCTCTCCTCACGCGCCCATGTGACAGCAGATTATTTCCGTCGGTGGCATCTACGTGATTGATGCATGGTTGGGCTGGTTGTTCACCCTCCCAACCATGCATCAACCAGCATTAGATGCCAACTTCATCGTGGCTTAATGCTTACTTAGCTACCTTGTGCTTTGTGCCAAACATCACAGAATCGGTCTTTCTGGCATTAGGCAACAGTTTGAAGGAAGCAAGCTATGTAACCTGCATGTGTAGACTGTTTTAGAGGAGCAAGCTATGTAACCAAGGAGGCAGTGTGGTATTGTGGTTAGAGCACCATGCTAAGAACTGGGAGAGCATAGGTTCAAACCTCACCAGAGACAATCAAGTGCTCCAGTCCACCCAGCTGTGGAAAGTGGTGGCAGCCAGACCCCCACTGGAAATGAGAGGCTACATCTTAGCTGGGCTAGCCTTGGTGAACAAACTGTAAAACAGAATAAACAGACCGGCAAAAAAAAAAACAAAAAAACAGTTTTGGGTGAAAAAGCTATGCAACTTACAAAGTTACACAGTTTTTGCGGGGGAGTGGGGAGACTAGCTATGTAACTCACAAATGTACAGTTTGGCAGGAACAAAATATGCACCGTGCCAATGTACACAGTTGTGGGGAACAAGTTACTGTCACTGTTAGAAATGCACACAGTTTGGGAGAACATCATTTGTAACTGCTACAATTATACTTTTCTGGGAGAAAGTGATTACAAATGTACACTGTGGGACTGAGCTATGTACTTTACAAATAAATAATGTCGAGGAACAAGCTATGAAACTGTTACAGATCTACCATTTTTGGGGACAAGCAACATAGTTCTTCGAAATATGTACTATGCTGTACATTATCATAGTGACTATACAGAAACAAGAAAATAATTTATTTTAAAAAGGGTGTTCTCCCATTCTATGCACAGTATAACATGATTTGAAAATACAGTCCCTCGTTTTCTGCCTTCATGCGCACTATCACTTAAGCAAGCAATAACACAGGACAGAATGTGGGTGCAGGGGCATAGCTATAATTTGGGAAGAGGGGTCTTTCCACTCCAAAATATCCTATAATTTAGTCCTGGGGCACAAAAAAACATTAAGAAAGCATACTGGAAGCACGATGGGAGGGAGGTTTTGGGGCATTCTGGACCCCCCCCCCCCAACTACACCTATGGGGTGTGCTGGATTAACACGTGACCCCTGGTGAGTTGTACACCTTGTCCCTGCAAACACCAGAGGTAGTGTGTTCAACAAATCCCACAGACCATGGAGTATGTTACTGCTCTTAGAAACTTGGTTATAACAAACAAAATAAAAACTTGAAAAACAATTATAAAAAAAAAAGTTTGTAGTTAACTACATTTATTTGTTAACAATTTGACACCCCTATTAAGCAAAATCAAAATAGTCTTTCAATAATAAAAATAGTCCTTCAGAGGTTTTTTTTTTTTTTTAAATCAGTTTTCGGTAACAAGGTACAAACCAAAGTCCCTTAGTTATTGCTTTGATACTGCATTCCTAACAAAACAAATTGGCTAAACAAGTTTGAAATTCTAATCCTTGGTGCCGAACCAGTGGTGCAGAAGGTTGATGTGGTGCGGAGGTCACACCTCTAACTACACTGCCAGCCTGGGTTCAGAAGTGGACTCGGACTACTGGGGTTTGGCCATGGGGGGCAGGCTCAAGCATCAGATGGACTGTTATCCTCTCCCAGGTAAGGAGGCACTTGCCACACCGCTCTAAAGCAGTCAACACATGGAGGCGTGGTGGCAGGGCAGTTTGTGCACAAGAAACCTGGGACTGTTAGCGGCATGATGCACAGTGCATGCATGCCTCTAACAAGCACATGCCACTGCATCACTGTATGCTGTTGGCTGTGGGTGCAGAAAAACGGAAAATGCAGTACGCGGATGACGACTGGCTTGCTGACGATCTGTGAGGTCAGCCAGTTCTCCCAGTGCAACTGAATGTGTGTGCACCGGGGGGGAAGAGGGGAGGACAGCCCTCCCTGTCTTGGTCCCGCCATATTGGGTGGGGGGCATGTGGGGGATTGACTGGCTGGTGAGTACAAGGGGAAAGCTAGAAAAACATTTACAAAAAAATTTCTAATCCCTGTGCATCTCTCTGGAATTACCTTATGATTCCAGGAACCTGTTCAATCAGTATACAGGATCTGTGACAGCTATTTTATAATATATGTTTTTAATCCATATTATGCAAACAGAGTTCCCAGTGACATGATGTGCCTCTGTACAACTTACGAAGCTCCAGTATCAGCATTTTAAAATAAAACAGAAAGCTTTATAAGGGAAAAACAATGGTCTGACTCATCATTTTTACTATTCCTAACCCATGTCTAGTATGACAAACCCAGCAGAATCTAAGTTTGTATCACATAAAGCACACAAGAGTGATGCTGTTCCTTTAAATTTGTGTGCACAATAATGTTTTTAAGACAAAGTTCACCTGCATGTGATGACTGACAACTTTTCAGCTTGATTCAAAGCAAACAGCTGCTGGCGTGATTGCCTAGCAACTAAAAGGTGATGGATGGCCCTAAAGATGGATAACTACCATAAATCACCTCATTCAGAGTCTCAGGGAAAAGAAAAAGATTAAAAACAATAGTTTTCATGACATTTGTTTCACTCACGAATGTGCTTTGATGAATTTGGCTTTTTTTTTGGGGGGGGGGGGGGGGTGTACTTGCAGTCAATGAAATTAGACACTTTTGTTCAAACCTTCATGCCGCGTTCAAGTTTTAGACTGACTGAGACTTATAGTCTCAGCTTAAGGTGTGCTCATATTAACATAGCATCATGAGGAAAAAAATGAAAACGAATCATCAAATATCTAGAATTTGTAATTCTATATCCATTTAAAGAGATGCTATTTAGCGTGAGTGTGTGTGTGTGTTCGTCTATCTATGTGCCACAGCTGTAATTGATGCTTTGCATTATGAAACTGTACCCACGCAATGTGTTAGTTCATAGCTTGACAATTTAGGAAGTAAACTAGAGGAGGTACTGGACAGCTCAGCTTCACAAACTCTGCCCATGAATGACATTATTTTATCAAAAAGTGGTTCTTTTACAGAAACTTAGCAATGTAATTAACAGATTACAGTGCAGGAGAGGCTGCAGAGTCAAACAATACCTTTTTGCAGCTATGGGATGCCCGAATAGAGGCAACATGGGAGGCAGTCAGAAGCAGCAGTGGGGCTCTCAGACAATGAGACTGGCTCTGAAGCCAGTAGTCTTGATGCTTCAGGAATCAATGTTAGCCACAATAAGGGGAGACGGACACAAAAACAGTGGAAACTCCTGGAGTGTATGGCAGCCAGGATTTAAAAAAAGAACACGCTACCTTGACAGAAAAAGAAGCTGACAACAGATTTCTGAAAACTCTGGCAACTGTGCCATGGCCAAGCTGATGCAAGAAAATGCCTACCTACACAACCAACTTGAGGCCCTAGAATAACAGGGCCACGGCTCCAAATATCTAGATGATAGGCTTGTCCGAGGGGCTTGATGGGGCCAATATTCTTAAATTTATTAGATCTTGGCTAGGTTCTTCAGTTAGACTCTTCTTGGGACAAAGAGAATACTGGAAGGGCCGTCAAAGAGTTAATCCCCGGGATGCTGGCAAAAACAAGACCCATACATGTGGTGACAGTAGGAGCAGAAGATAGCAACTTTCTCTTAGATGTTGCCAGAACCATGCAAGGCCATCTTGCTTTTTATGAATATAGTGTGCACTGCTTATTCCTGTATTGGTCCTCTGCCTCTAAGCCCAGGAGAAAACAAACTGACATCGTGTGGAAGCCACTATAGTCTTCACTCCACCACCAGCACAGCTCTACATCACATACGGTGGCAAGTCACCTATTTCCTGACCTAAGGGATGTCGACTGCTGTGCCCCGAAGAAGGGCTCGGAATATTTTGGGAAAGAAGTGGGCAGGATAGGTGTTTCACAAGCAGGTACAGGGGATATAGCTATTTGAGATGCAACTGTATGTATTAAATTAGTAAAATCTAATGGTGTTGGTACTGCAATCCCTGAATGGACATTTATATTAACTATAATGATGGTTACACTGGTTGACTGTGCTGTCACCTTTTGGTGCACTATTCAACAAGCTGTTTTACATGCCTGTGCTAACTGCCAGTTCTGATATCTGTTGTTCAGTCATGTAATAATGCAGTTTATTCTGAGTTATTAAATAGTGTCTTCCATTGTGGGTCGAATTTGTGAACCTTTATTCTAAGAAACTTTACATTTATGTTGACTAAGCCACCAATGTAATTGCCTGAACTCACCTGCTGGACTCACGTTTTTGTACTTTTTAATGTGTAGCTGTGACTGGCATATCCGTGGCCATGTGAACTTTTAACTGAGACTTACAAGTTAACCCCCATATGTAGTACCATGAGACTGAGTAATTTCTAATTACTGTATGCTTAAAGTGAACACAACATTTTAAGTGATTGCCATTCTCTCTTAATGTCCTTCGGGAGTGTTAATGCTGTATTACATTGCATTGATTATTGGAAACTCAATAAAATATAATTTGACAAACAACAACTAAAAAAAAAAAAAAAGCAACTAGTTGATCCCTGTGTACGATCTGCTCACATTTATCTGGTGACGATGCCACTACCAACCTTTTGTCTTTCGATCAAAGGAAACTATTTTCACCTTGTTTATACTTTCAGGGGTCCAATATTCAAAACTTTGCTTGGGCGTAATGCCGGGTTTGCCAGCACAAACCAGGTTTTGCATGAATGTGCTAAATTGAAAAGCCTAGTTATTTTTTTGAACTTTCTTTTATTTTATTTCAGTTCAAAAGTGTTTACCAACAATTGACAAGACTTAATACAGGGATCTCCAGGATCATACATTCGGATTTACATATCATGAGCTATTTCTTACATTCTTTGATATTTTTATCTGGGTATCAGACAATTCCATCATTTCTAACCAAATCATTCTGGTAAACTCTACAACAGTAGAGATGCTTGCTAAACACCATTCCAATTCATATTTTGCTGTTGAGTTCCCAGATCAGCTCTTGATGCACTAAAAAATTAACATCTAAGAGACCTTTCAAAGAGATAAATATATAGGAGATAATATCTCTTAAAACTATACCTAATTCTTACATATTAATAAATAAAAAAAAGGGTAAAAACACAAAAAGTGAGTGAGACCTTGTTTCATTTACTTCAGCTGTCCAGGAAGGTCATGAATAGAGCTTTCTTACCCCAATTCCTCAGCTCTTGCCAACTAGAGGTGGCGACCCTCAACTCAACCCTGATGAGACCGTCCCTCACCCCGCCGTCGTATGGCCCACTCCGACCCTCCGAGGAATGGCATCTGCCCGGGCCAGTACCCCTGCCCACCGAGTTCAGGACTACCAATCCTACCTTGATCTCCAGCCACCCTAAGTTAGCTCTGGAGGAGTTGTTCCAGGACTGGGACTCCCTGTTTTCTTCCTTTATAATCATAAAAGGGTAGCCATCTTGTGTTAAATTTGTCTGTGGATAGCCTCAATTGGGCCGTGATAGCCTCCATTCCCTGAACTGCCTCAATGTTTCTAAGCCAAGCTTGCAAGGAAGGAGAGGGTACCAGAGTCCAGTTCTGCGTAATAACTTTGAGGGCTGCTCCAATCAGAATGTAAAAAAGGTATTTTCCTGCAGAACTCTTGATTTCCTCTGGGGGGAGCCCCAGCACCATATTTTCAAATTTCAGTGGAGTAAGGAGGGATAAGATTGAGGTCACCTCCCCAACGATATTGCTCCAAAAAAGGGTGATTTTTGGACAATCCCAAAAAATATGGGTGCGACCCTAATGAGTCACACCCTCTCCAGCATTTGTCAGAGAAGAGCTTATTATTATAATGAGCAGATATTATTGGGGTTCTAAAAAACGGATATCGATTTTCCATCTGAATTCCCTCCATGAGGGTGAGTTGGTGGTTTTATGTATCCCTTGCCAGATACTTCTCCATTCCCGCTCTGACAAAGAGAGGTTTGCCTCAGAGTCCCATCTCTCCTCCACCCTCTGTACTGCCGCCATCCCCCTATTTTCCATCAGTATTCTGTAAATTTGTGATATGAATGACCTGGTATCCCCGGAAATACTTTTCTGATAGGTCAGTATAATGGGAGGAGCGGGTCTTTGGGATACCTCAGTGAGACCAATTGTGTTGGAAATATAATGAGTGCACTGATAATATCTAAAAAGGTTGGTACTACCCAGATGGAACTCAGCTTGCATTTGAGAAAAGGATTTCAGCTGATCCCCATCTACAAACTGCCTGGTGTATTTCAAACCGAGAGTAACCCATCTAAAAAACAGGGTCCCCAGCCGAGGCTGGGAATCCAGAAGAAATGATAGTGGTAGGTACTCCCAAATTGGTCAGATTATTTCCCAATTCTGTCTAGCTTCCAGCCATTGGGACATTGTATGCCGGGTGAAAACAGTATGAATATTTTTCAAATCTTTCAACAGGACCCTCCATGAAAGGATGTTTAAAGGGGTGGGGTCACTCTCCCTGTCCTCTATTTCCAGCCAGCCATGATGCCTTCCTGTTTTCAACATTTTAATGACCGGGAGCACTTGGGCGGCCAAATAATATTTAGAAAAGTTCGGGAGACCCATTCCTCCCTTGTCCTTCTCTTCTAGTAGTACATCCCATTTAATTCTCGGCCTTTTACTGAGCCATATGAACTCTGATAGTTTTTTCCTAAGGTCCTTTTTTGGTACCTGAATAGGGAGATAGAAAATAGAAAAAGGTACCTGGGTAAGATGTTCATTTTGATCGCCTCCAATCTATTAGTAAATGTTAGGGGGAGCAGAGACCACCTATGGAGGTCCGCTCGGACTTGTTGCGCCAAGACCTCGTAGTTATGTTTACATATTTGGTTAAGGTTTATGGGTATTTGAATCCCAAGGTATCGTATTTTGTGAGTGACCCATTTGAAGGGGATTTTAGCCCTTAATTCCGGGTCCAAGGCTGGACCAAATCGGTAGTACCTCAGACTTCTGCATGTTGACCTTAAAGCCCGATATGTCTCCAAAAGATGACAGGAGTTTCATGAGATGTGGAATGGCCGACTGGGGGTTACCTATAAATATTAAGGTATTGTCTGCATATAGGGAGATCTTATGGGAGGAGTTTTGGATGTCTATGCTTGAATCTCTGCGTGATGTCTAACCGCCTGAGCTAGAGGCTCCATACTAAGCGCAAAGAGCAGAGGAGACAGAGGGCATCCCTGTCGGGTCCCCCAAGTGATATTAAACGGAGGTGAGATGGTCCCGTTAACCCTCATTCTAGCCTGTGGATGTTGATAACAGGCTCTTATCCCATGAAGGAAGTTACCTTGAAACCCCATTTTAGTCAGGACTTCAAAAAGATAGGCCCAATTCAGCCTATCAAAGGCTTTTTCCGCGTCGATAAATAGAGCAAGGGCAGGTTTGCCCCTCTTGCCTCCAGAGCTCACGATGTTAAGGAGTCGCCTGACATTATCAAACATATGACGGTGGGGAATAAAACCCGTCTGGTCAGGATGAACCAACAGCTCCACGTATCTTTGTAGGCAGGTGGCCAGAATTTTGGTGAAAATTTTGTGGTCCTGATTAAGTAAGGCTATAGGCCTAAAACCTTCACACTGGGTGGTCCCCTTCCCCTGCTTAGGTATAACTGTAATTATAGATTGCTCCCAACTAGCTGGACTCCCCCTCCCCCAAACAAGAATTAAACACCTCCGTCAGCAGAGGTGCCAGAGGTTCCACCAGTTCTTTGTATAATTCCCCACTAAGTCCATCGGGGCCAGGAGATTTCCTGAGGGTAGCTGGACTACGAACTTGAGGGCTTCTTCAGTAGTAATGGGCAGATTCAATTCTGCCATCACCTTCAAGGGCAACCTAGGCAGCCTGAGGGTAGCCAGAAAGGCCTGGGTATTCTCCTGTGTATCCCTGGGGCTTTTATTTTCTAAATATAGGTTTTGGTAATATTTTTGGAATTGTTGGGCTATTTCCGTGGGGGAAACAAGTTTACGTCCCATCGGTCCTTGTTCTAAAATATAAGGAATGTACAGTTCTGCTTGCGCCTTTCTCAATCTGAAGGCCAATAACCTCGAAGCCCTCCCCCCCCCACCTCATGATATTTTTGGTTTGTGAATCTTAAACAGCCCTCCGCCTTCTTGTTTTCGAAACCCTGTAACGCCTTTTTAACTTTCTGTAACTCAGTCTGGGTCTTTGTGTTACCTGGATCTTGTTTGTGTAACCCTTCTAACTCTGCTATCTGCTGCAATAGTTTAGAGTGTGTAAGTTGAGATAGTTTTTTTTGATAAGCCGCAAAACTAATTCTCTCTCCTCTCAGGACCGCCTTAAGCGTGTCCCATCTAAGAGATGGGGGGGTGTCCTGATGATCGATGGACCAAGCTGAAGTCTGCTATCGTTTGCTTTAGCTTGTTCAAAAAAGGCTTATTATTCAATAGTGATACATTAAGCCTCCACAATGTCTGTTTTTCCTTTGGCCTTACGGATAATTGAACAGAGATTGGTGAGTGGTCTGACAACATTATATTGTGTATATCGGATTCATCCACTAGGTGCAGCGAAGTGGTGTGGGTGAAAAATAGGTCTATCCGAGAATATGAACATTGGGCCGCTGAAAAAAAAAGTAAAGTCCCTACCCCAGGGATGATGTGCTTGCCATATATCTACTAATCCTAGTTCTTTTGTTAGGGTATTTAAGGATTTAGACGCAGCCTGAGAAAAGGAGGGAGTCGGACTAGATCTGTCTCTTTGTGGGCAAGGGGTTGCGTTAAAGTCCCCCCCTAAAACTATATGCCAGGTGGGAGGTCTGTTATTTTTTTTAAACACTAGTTTGAAAAATTCCTCCTGATTGCTATTTGGGGCATAGACATTTACAAGATGAAGTAGTTTGCCATACGAGGTTAGCGACAATCTTACATATCTGCCCTGCAGACCCCCTTCTGAGGAATCAATTCTTAAATGTAAACCTCTTTTCCATAAAATTGCAACCCCTGCCTTCTTGGCATGAGGGTGAGAGGCTGCCACAATGTTTTCCACCCAGGCCCTCCTCAACTTCAGGTGCTCTGCTGCGGAGAGATGTGTTTCCTGTAATAGGACCACATCACTCCACAGTCTCTTAAGCTCCTGTAATAGTCTGGTGCACTTGATGGGGGAAATTAACCCCTTTCACATTATAAGAGCATATTTTTAAGGAGGCCATAAGTAAAGCCCTAGAAGAAAACGTAATCCATTATGGTTGTGGTAATATCTAGGCCCCAGGTAGCATCCACAAGAGTCTCTAAACCAACCCCCTCTTAACCATCCTAAGAAAGGCGCCTCCAGTAGCCCCATCGCCTGCCTCGATCTCTGCAACTCTGACAACAAGGTCTCACTCAATAAACACTGTACCTCAAACGTTGAGTAAAATTGATAACTAACAAACATCCTAGTTTGTAACAAACATAGAACAATAACAATGCAACAACGAACTGTATTTGTGAAGCGCAGTGCATGCCCCCCCCCCACACCCTGCAACAATAAAACCCCCTAGGAGAGGAAGGAAGCCCACCTCAGTTTAAGCGAGACTCCCTAACAGGGATCTCGCTGGTCACTTCCTAGGTGTAAACCAGGTCCCTTCTAAAGGGAGAACCTGGGCCCACTTATTAGTGGAGCGTGCTTAACAAGGCACTGCGTGTCTCTTTCAGGAGACTAAGAACCTCGATGTTTTTTTAGGCTCTTCGAAAGCTGCCTCTGAGTAGATGAAGATCCCCCCCCTCCCCACCGTCTCATATTCACATGATTAGATTTCCAAAATATACTCCTCCTCCCATCCGATTGTAAGCTCTGAAAAAGAAAGCAAGTACCTCATACGTTCAGCGTGATACAGCCACACTAAACCGTCACTTATCTGAAGACCTCTGGAACATCCAGGCATGGCTCTCCAACCATAAATTGGTCCTAAATCAAAACAAAACCCAGGCTATGCTCTTCGGTTCCTCTGCCAAAATACGAGCCTCTTCAACTCCCCTACATATCAACTACGATGATGGCTCCCCTCTCCCTACCGTGACCTCCCTCAAATATCTTGGAGTGACGCTTGATCCCCAATTGGACCTTGGTAGTCCTTATCCATAATGCCTGCAGTGGGTAAACCGCAAACTGGGGATGGCCTACAGGGCTCGGTACAACCTCCTCCAGCCTCGCTTAGCTCTTGCCGGGGAGTACTACTTCCCTCCCTCAGCTACGACTCCCTCATGTTTGCTCATACTTCTAAGACCCTCCCTAAGCAAGTGGAGCACAACGTACAACAACATCTGTCGTTTTGCCCCAGCGCCCCGTCTCACCCATCACTACGAGCTCCCGAGAAGCTTGGCCTGGCTATCCCGCTCAATCACCTTAATCTTTAGCACTGGGTGCCTCGTGAGTAAAGTACTAGCTCAACTCCCTCCCGAACTGCCCGGTTTTTGCTCCTGCTGACCTCTCCCCCTACCTGCTTAGATCCCAAGGCCCCGGCCTACTAAGTGTACCTACTTCCCGCACCAACATGGGGGACTGGAGTTTTGCTGTCCATGGCCCCAGGCTCTGGAACTCCTTTCCTGAAAGAGTCCGTACTGCCTCCTCTCACAAGAGTTTCCGGACCTCCCTGTGGGATCATCTTAAGGTGGCTTCTCGCTGTGAATGTCCTAAGCCTCCTTAGCCTCCCGGTGTCCACTGGTGCCGGCTTCTTCTCTCCTGCTCTGGCGTCACCACTCTTGCGCTATGTCCTCGTCCAAATCCCCCCTCCCTTGCTTGACCGATGCTATGATGTTACTATGCTCATAATCCTCACCAGCCCTGTTGGTCATTGAATTTATCTCTAACTATACCTTGCCCCAGCACTGTATCTGGGTGTACCTTCCACGTAAATGTAAAAACTGTAAAAATTGTCTTTTCTCCTGTTTTTGTACCTGAATGTATTCGTCTGAACAAATTACTGTATCAATGTACCTGTTGTACCCTTTTGTACTCTCCCGGGTCGTTCCTGAAAATAGGCATAAAACTTGTCTAGTGTACTTACCCGGTAAACAATAAATAAATAAATAAATAAATGTGTCATAGATCTCCGGTTAAAAGTGCCACAGTAAAATGCTGCTTGAAAAATAACCCTCGTCTCTCCCCCCTTCCCCCGGCCCCTCCAATTATTTAGAGACAGCCTTACAAAAACCTCCTACTGATTATATTAGGCAATCCTTTTCACCCTGTAGAAAAGCAAACTGTCACAGTTAAGCTCCAGCACAGCACAGTGCCCTCAAATTCCCTCAGTTAAGGGAGAAGTCACTGAGCCCTCAGACCCCAGCTGCAACCCTCGAGGAGACTGAATGACAATTAACCAAGGCAGGTGGATTGTCCTCACGTTTGCAAAGTCATTGCATCTCTGATGGCGGGGGACCACCGTGAGGCTAGAAAGTCAAAAGCAAAGTCCAAGGGAAACGAAAGGATTCGCCCAAATCCCTCACAATAGATGGCAATACCCCAACCTGTAATTGGGACTTAACTTTACCCTGCATAGCGTCCCTCAGGAGTTGCCCCATTTGGTTCTCGTTGCTGGAGCACCCTCCGTATTCCTGCTGTCTACGCGTTTAACTATCTTCGCGAGGTCTTGAATCACAGCTGATGGAAACACTCCTCGATGGGGCCGCTTTGTACCTTGCTCTGCCACTTGCCAGGTATTTTTCAGTAGCTTAGACTCCAGAATTGACAACTCCAAGCCCAGGACTTCGATTCCCCACTCTTTTAAGAGTGGAGCTGCTTCAACTAGGTTTGAGAATATCTTGATCCCATCGGCCAGATGCACTCTTAATTTAGCTGGGAAAACCAGTTGGGCCTTGATATTGTTTTTCTTTTCCTTGATCTCTTTTAGGATTGCTCTCACTTTGATTCTCTCTGCTTGCAAGGCAGGGGGAAAAGTCTTGCTCAAAGAAAATACTGGCACCTTTATATGTGAGGTCTCTGAGCCACCAAGCCTCTCTTAGGATCCACTCCTTTGATTGAAAATGCACCATTCTGATCACCCAGGAGGCGAGGCCTGCACTTGGGGCTGTGGGTTTGGGATCAACAATCTATGTGCTCTGTCGATTGCCATATTTATATCTGGGGGATAGAGTGTTGATCTTAAAAGCTGTTGTATAAAGTCTATTGGTGTAGGGAAGCCCTCTTCCGCTCCCTCCGGGACACTGTGAACCCGAAAGTTGTTACGCCGAGCACGGTTCTCAATATCCTCCAGCCGGTAAAAAGTGTCCTTATCTCTTTGTAGTAGGTAAAGCAGAATTCTATCTTCTGTATCTTGAGCTTCGGACATTTCAGTTATTTTAGCTGTATGGTCTGCCACCTTCGAGTCGATGTTCCAGACGTCTTGGCGTAGATCCGCTAAGGAAGACTCGATTTTTTGCACAGAGGTTAGTATTTTCTGTAGAGTGCGCTCTGCTTTCCTTGAAAAGCCCAAGTCCTCCTCCTCCTCCTCCATGTCGATTGAAGAATCCGAGAGAGCGGGGTCCCGCGGGGAAGCGTCGAGATGGCCTCCATCTCCTCTCCCAGAGTCAGTTGCTTCATTTTAGTTTGCGAGTTCAGATTTTTCATATTTCTGGCTCTGTGGTTTTTAACAGACATCTCCCCTTGCCTTTCCCTGCAAAAATACTTAGATCAACTCACAAAAAAGGAGAGGATTACAATAGATTAATGAGACGGTAGAGAGAGCTAGCTGAGTTAGGCTCCCATCTGCTCGGTGACGTCACCGGAAGTCTGAAAAGCCTAGTTAGTGTGGGCAAACAGGGTTTGCACCTGGGCAAATACTGGAGGGGAGCGCAATGCAAATTGAGAGGCAGGGACCTGAATATTGCCGCTGTCCAATATTCTGAGTATTTGCGTCACACAAGGGCATTTTCCATGGTCCCCTTGTGTGGGGCAAATACCGCCGATTCAGACCACTACTTACTCCCACACAACCCTAGTGGTTGGCAGAGGAAGTGTTGCCCCCCCCTCCTCGTGCCGGTCCCATCACTGTCAATGGCTCAGCAGGTTGCACACTCATCTCTGACGCCGGGAGATCAGAAGGCTGTGGGTTCTATCCCCACACCAGGCACTTGGGTTAAATCCCAATATACTGACACTGCATTGCAGCATGAGGGGGATGCTGTACTCCTGAGGTGCCATCTTTCAGATGAGACATTAAATCGAGGTCCCATCTGCCTGTTCTGGTGGTAGTTCAGGTGGATGTTAAAGATCCCAAGGCATGTTTCGAAAAGAGTAGGGGAATTTCTCCAGTGTTCTGTCCAAATTTCCCCAATTCATTGAAAAATACCACCAACTGTTTAACCTGGTTCAATGTCAGATGGCATCCTTCTTTATCCCTCTCCCCCAGGACAAGGCTGAAAATAGGCAGAATTGTCTAGTCCTCCTTTCCCAGTCAACAAAAACTAAATAAATAACTAAAACAAAACCGTGTCCCTGGTGTCCAGTGGTCCCTCCCCCCACCCGATCCCCAACCCCATACCATGGAAAGCCCCCGCTGTCAATCACTCCCCATAGAAACATAGAAGCTGACGGCAGATAAGGACCGCAAGGCCCATCCAGTCTGACCATTTCTTTTTCTACCTTATGAATGTGCCATTGGCCTTTGCTCTGCCAATGGCCTATCTATTCATACTCATCTGTATGGCTCCCTTATGCCTATCCCATGCCTGTTTGAAGCCCTGCACTGTATTCATAACCACCACTTCCTGAGGTAGGCCGTTCCATGCAGCCACCACCCTTTCTGTGAAAAAGAACTTCCTTACATTACCCCTTAATCGGCCTCCCTCTAATCTCATGCTGTGTCCTCTTGTCTTGCTATTTTTCTTATACTGAAACATGTTAAGACTCTTTCACCTTGTTAATGCCCTTAAGTGTTTGAATGTTTCAATCATATCACACCTCTCCCTCCTTTGCTCTAGGGTATACATATTGAGTTCAGTTAATCTGTCCTCATATATTTTCTGATGCAGTCCCTGCACCATTTTGGTTGCTCTTCTCTGGACTGCCTCATTTTGGTTAAATTCCTTGTGAAGGTGTGGCCTCCAGTACTGCACGTAGTACTCCAGATGGGGCCTAAACAGTGTCTTGTAAAGAGGGATTATTACCTCCCTCTTCCGACTTGTGAAACCCCTACGAATACACCCATACATCCCTCTAGCCTACCTACATGGCGACTGCCAGCCTGATGTTAAAAACTATGCATTCACTGGTGTCCAGTGGTTCCTCTCCCCACCTCCCGCCACACACATGCCCAATGTTGCAATACATATTCCCTGGTATCTAATGCCCCCCCAACCCCACCGATTGCTGTCCTGATGTTTAAATGTGCAGTTTCCCTAGTGTCTGAGTACCCCCCAACACCGATTGCCAGCCCGATGTTCAAATGTAAAATTTCCTGGTGTCAAGTGCGCCCTCCCCCACCCGCTGACCACCATCCGATGTTTAAAAAGTAAAGTTTCCTGGTGCTAGTGGTCCCCCACTGCTGATTGCTGGCCCAGTGTTAAATATTATATATTCCCTGGTGTCATGTGGTCCTTCCATGAACTCTCACCCATGCCAGATGTTTCCTCACTTAGTTTCTGGTGTCTAGTGGTCCTTCCCCCATCCCAATCGCCTGTAGGTGACAATAATACCAGTCCCTGGTGTCCAGTATTCCCTCCCATGCCTTACATTTCATCACTTAGTCTCTGGTGTCCAGTGTCCCCCACCCCAATCACAATACCCTATAGAAAACCGTGAAACCATTCTTTGGTGCCTAGTGGACCCCCCCTCTCTATCCCTGATCCCCTGTACAGTAATGTAACGTGGTTCCCTGGTGTCTAGCAGACCCTTCACCTGGGCAGGTAGTGCCCCACCACCCCGCTCCCTCCCATCCTGACCCCAAGCTGGCAACCGGCACAGACCTCCTCTCTCCACTATGGCCGGCCACCGACTGAGCTGTCACTGAGAGCACACTGTACACGATACCCGCTCATTGACTGACTGTCAGTCAATCAATGAGTGGGTACTGCATAAAATACATGCTCACTGACAGCTCAGTCGGAGGCCAGCTGTGGCAGAGAGAGGAGGGCTGTGCCAGTTGCCGTTTGGGTCGGGACGGGATGTGGCAGGGGGTCTGCCAGACACCAGGGAACCACGTTATCTTACTATACAGGGGATCGGGGACAGGGAAGGGGTCTGCCAGACACTAGGGAATGGTTTCATGGTTTTCTACAGGGAACCGGTATGGGGACCATGGACACCAGGGAATGGTGTTATTGTCATCTACAGGGGATCGGGATGTGAGCACTGGACACCAGGGACTAAGTGATGAAATATCAGGCATGGGTGCGGGTGGGTGAAGGGACCACTGGACACCAGAGAATACATACATATGAATATATGAAGAAGCTAGCAGAAGAAGGCCATTTGGTCTATCAAGTCTGCTCATATTGCAGGATCCATTGCTTGAGCAATGTCCCTGCCCTCCCCTCCCCACTCCTCCCATCCTCCCTACCCATGACTCTTACCCTCCCCTATGCCTATCCTAGCCTCTCTTAAAGCTGCCCATTGTCTTCGACGAGATTATCTGTTCTGGCAGCGTATTCCAAGTGTTCACCACCCTCTCTGTGAAGAAGTGCTTCCTGACTTCAATTCTAAAACTCCCACCCTGCAGTTTAAGACTGTACCCCCTCGTGTTATTGTTGCCACTCAGCTTAAAGAGACTCTCCTTATCAACCATTATTTATCCCTTTCAAGTACTTGAAGGTCTTAATCATGTCCCCTCCCTCTCTCTCTCTCTCTCCTGTCTTCCAGGGAGTACACATTCAGTACCCTCAACCTCTCCTCATATGCCTTACCCTGCTGACAGGCTATCACTTTTGTAGCCCTCCTCTGGACCTTCTCCAGCAGGTTAATGTCCTTTTTGAGGTGTGGGCACCAGTACTGAACTCCATACTCTAGATGCGGCCTTACCAGAGACCTGCACAAGTGCAGTATAACCTCCTCTCTCCTACTAATGATACCCCTAGATATGCATCCCAGCATCTTGTTTGCCTTTGCTGCTGCTTTTTTGCACTGCATGGAGTGCTTCAGGTCACTAGTGATCATCACTCCCAGGTCCTTCTCTTCCTCTGATGTAGATACTCTGTCTCCATCCAGGTAGTACTCTGTCCTAGGATTCTTGGCTCCAGTATGCATAACTTTGCATTTCTTGGCATTGAAGCTAAGCTGCCACATACTGGACCACCTCCCTAGCTTTTCCAGATCTTCCTGTAGGTCGTGAGGTCGTGTATCCCTTCAGCTGTGTCCACTCTCCCACAGAGTTTGGTGTCATCTACGAAGAGGCACATTTTGCCCTTAATGCCATCTCCAATGTCACTGATGAAGACATTGAACAACACCGGCCCCAGCACCGAGCCCTGCGGGACCCCACTGGTTACCTGTCTGTTGCCACATAACCCCCCCCCCCAACAACTACCCTCTGGGTTCTGTCCCTTCAGCCAGTTTTCCACCCATCTGCCATCTTTCCCCAACCCCAAGATCCACCTTCCTGATCAACCTTTTGTAGAACAAAGTCAAAGGCCTTGCTGAAATCAGAAAGAGGTCTACCCGCTTGGCCCGTTTACTGTCTTGGTGACAGTCAAAGAAATCAATCAGATTTGTTTGACATGATCCCCCCCCCCCATGAACCCATGCTGCCTCGCATCCTGGAGTCCATGCTCCTCTAGATATTCCACCAACCTCTCCTTTAGTATGGTCTCCATGAGCTTGCCCACAATGGAGGTCAGACTGACTGGTCTGTAATTCCCTGAGTCATCCTTGGGACCACTTTTGTGGAGTGGCACTACACGTGCTTTCTCCAGTCCTGTGGTACTATGCCTCTCTAGTGAACTATTAAATAGGTCTGCAAGCTCCTCAGTCAGTTTCTTTATTGCCCTTGGATGTACTACATCTGGGCCTGGTGATTTTTCCACCTTCAATGCCAGCAGCCCCTCCCTCCCTCACTCTATCACTACATCTGTGCTCCCTCACTCCTCTTTTCCCTGCTGAAGGCACTGGTCCGTCCTTCTCCCTGGTGAAGACGGAACAGAAGTATTCATTTAGTATCTCTGCTTTTCCCCCATTATCCTCCATCCAATCCACCCCTTTCCTAAGCCTAACAATCCCTTCCTTCTTGTCCCTTTTCTCACTTATATAGCGAAAGAAAGCCTTCTCCCCCTTTTTAATTCCTTCAGCTATCTGCAGCTCCTTCTGTGCCTTTGCTCACTTGACTTTCTTACTTGCCTCACTAGCCAACCTTAGGTAATTTTCCCTATCCACCCCTCTCTCGGTCTTCCTGAATTTTCTCTCTCTTTTTTTTTTTTTTTTTAACTATGCTTTTTGGCCAGCCTTGCGCCGAACTTCAGCCCTGGTCACGTCCCCCGCCACCTCCTGCACCCACATGGGCTGCACTCCCCCATGCCCCTGGCTTACCTCCCAAGCACTTACCTGTGTTGCGAACGTAAGTTCGGGTTGTGGAGTCAGCCTGGGAGCACATCGAAGACGGCAAGGAGGGCATCACGGAGGCGCTTGGCTGGGATTTTTCTGTACTCCTCCTCCAGGAGCCGGTGCGTGTAATGATGTCAGCCGAGGTGGCCTACGACGCCTCCCATATACGCCTCCCCAAATATCTGTACCCGGACTCTCGATGTGCACACCCATATACCTTGCTCCCCAGCCTCCGCTAAAGGGCACTCTGGTATCAGTGCTGTGATATCCCCCTCCCTCCGGACGCTTCATCCTACCCTGCCCCTGCTGACCCCCAGCGACCCATGTCCATTCCCGAAACACGGGTCGCCGGCATGGCGCGAGGTGTGGCGTCCAGCACCTCAACCTTCAGCGCCAATGGGCCAGGCTGGTCTTCCTGAATTTTCTATAGGCCAACCTCTTTTCCCTTACTGCCTGGGCAACCCCAGAATTGAACCAGCTGGGCACTTTGGCCCTTGTGTTCTTCCTCCTGAGCCTAATGCACTCATTTGTGGCAACCAGTATTCCTTCCTTAATGATGGACCACCTTTGTTTCACCCCCATATCTGCTCTGGTGCCCACCAGATGGCTCCTTAGCACTTTGCCCATTTTCCCTGAAGTCTGCATTCCTGAAATCCAAGATTTTGGTCTTAGTCGGGCTACTTTCCCTGCCCATATCCAACTGGAACCACACTGTGCAATGGCCACTTCCACCCAGTGGCTCCCTGACCATTATTTCCTGTACATGCTCCCCATTTGTGAGCACCAGATCAAGAATTGCCTCAGCTCTTGTTGGTTCAGTGATGCCCTGAGTCAAGAACCCACTCTAAAGTCCTTCCAGGATCACCCGACTCCTGGCACATGTCGTGGATGGTATGCTCCAGTCTACCTTGGGCAGACTGAAGTCCCCTACAATTACCACCTCTCTTTTCCCCACAGTTTCCGATATTTGTGAGCTCAGTTCCCTGTCCTTCTCCTCACCCCGACTGGATGGTCTGTAAACCACCCCCAACCTCACCTTTCTCCCTCTATTGGGCCTTAACTGAACCCATAATGCCTCCACCTCCCCTTCCTCCGACTCCTCCCCTGTGCAAGTTATTCCCTCCCTGATATAAACTGCTACCCCTCCCCCCTTCCCAATGACCCTGTCCCTCCTGTATAGCATATTACAAATATATATTTTTGTACAGGAATATATTATATATAGGAATATTTAACATCAGGTTGGCGATCGTCGGGAGGTGGGGACCACTAGCACCAGGACATCAGGCAGGCAATCGGCAGGGGAGTGGCCATGAATACCAGGAAACTTTACTTTTACACATTGGGCCAGTGATTGGTGGGGGCACAAACACCAGGAAACTTTACATTTAAACACTGGGACAGTGATCAGTGGGGAGAGGGGACCACTACCACCAGGAAAGTATACATGTAACTATCAGGCCGGCGATTGGCAGGGACCACTAGCACGCGGGATAGCTCTCAGGGAATAAGCAACTGGTGGGGGGGGGGGGCGCCATGCAGTCCAGCCTCGCTTCCAATGCAAATGAGCCCATAATAAGAATGCAAATGGCCCCTTAGCATCTTGCATGCCCAATGGGCTTAATCGCATGGGTCCATTTTAATATAGGATTTTTTGCATGGGTGCAAGCCATTGTGACGCTCTATTTCGGGGGCCAAGTCTGCCCAGTTATAAGTGGCTTAGTGCTGGGTCACAATGCGCCATTCCACTGAATACAGCATTTTTGTACACCTGGGTAACTGCAAGGGCAGTGCAAAGTTTTGCTCTGCTTTGCCCAGTTTTGAATATTGGGCCTCTAATGTCTTATTCTCCTTCTCTACATTAGAGTGATCCTTCTTACATCTGTAGAACAGAATGCTCTCTGTATTTTATTACATGACTAATAGCTACCATACTGGCAGTGATTAGCTGATTACAAGACAAATTAATAGATTCATTTTTCATAAACCATTGATCGATTAACTGGCACTACTCCACTTATAAGATATGCGCTATGATCTATACTAAGCTCCATATTCTTTCAGCCTTTGCATCCATATTTGGGGATTAACATCTTGCTTTTGTGTACTCCAATTAGTTTGTAAGATAAAACATGTATTTAGTATACATTCCCTGAGTCCCTTTAAAAAACACTTGGTTCTGCTTTGATTTCATAATGATATCAGGGTATAAAATTGGTACCATCCCATCATACAAATGCTGGAATATTTTGTATTGGGTCAGTACAATTTTTCTCTAACCCTCTTTGCTGCGTTGTACCAAAGCAAGTAATGTTTCACTAAGTACATCACTTGGGCCAGTGGAATTTCCCAATCAACAGCCCTGCTGGCTAATGGCTGACAAAAAAACTGAATGCTGGCCTTTGCAGTGTTATCTGACTAAACCTGTACCTTGCTGTGTATTGGTCTTATGGAACTGTATACCAGCTTCCTAGTACATGGCAAATACAGTCTGCAAAGAACCTTTTATAGTACTATGATCAAGTGCCTCAAAACACAACAGGGGCTGCCATATTGACATGAAAAAATTACACAGAGGAACATGATGTAGGAAAAAGGTGGTGCTGACAGACAGGGCTTAATCTCCTACGATAATAAATCCAATAAAGGGCATGGTGCATACACAGCTTCCAGAAATGATGGACTGATTCACAAAGTGCAAAAAATAATTGTTCCAACGTATCAGCCATCTTACCAACAGAGGAAAAGGACTCCACAACATTTCGTATCACACTGACACTTCAACAATGTGTTTACTGCATGGACATTCTGTATCAAGAGGCAGAGTCAGCAGTTAAAAGCACTGTAGTACAGCACAGAACTAGGCCTGGGGTGGGAGTGGAAGCAGTTGTGTTAATGAACATCTCTTTCCCCCAGCTGTATTATTACTAGCCAGCTGGACACATACAGACATGGTCTGTGTCAGTGATACAGGCCATCAACTACTAACAACTGTAACTTAATACATGTGCAACTAAGCTTAAAGACCAACAACTGTGCTCATTTTTTTTTTTTTTTTTTTTTTTTTAAAGTGCCTAAGCTTCCACTGCTGCCTTACCATACCTGCACTTAAACAGTCCACATCTTGAGATGTTTCTGAACTGCAGATTATGAAGGGGCAGGTATCGTAATTCTTGGCTCTGAGGACCCCGCCATTAGATCCCTTCTCTTTCCTTGTACCACTAACTGAAAGCTTTCTCCCAGGCTCCAGTGTTGTTTGATGTAGTTGGTAGAGCGTGGAGGCAACACACAGAAATGAATGGGAGAGTTTTAAAATGCTTTTTGACATATTTTAGACATCCACTGTGGTCAATTCAAAGCCACTGCTCAACTAACTAGACTCTTGTTAGTTGAGCAGTGGCTCTGAAGTGACCCGGGTGAATATTGCAAAAAAATAAACATTTTAAAACTAGCCCCCTTTCATTTCAAATGTAGCATGCTTCCACGCTATACAACTACATCAAAAAACACTGGAGTGGGCATCACAGCTTTCAATAATGGTACCAAGAAGGGGAAGAGATTTGGCAAACAGCTACTCTGAGCTGAGAATTATGATGCCTTCCCCTACATAAATCTGCAATTCAGAAAATCTTTGAGTCCAGGCGGTATAAGGCAAGAGGGTGGGGCTTGATGAAAGCACTGAGAATGGTGCACTTTAAGGAAATGAAAGAGAAGAGAGACACAAGCAGAAAATCTTGGGGCTGATTGAAGGCTACCTAAACACTATTTCTACTGTGCGTACTGTTCCAGAAACCCTCCTGTGGAAGTAAAGCAGGGAGAGAGAGGTGCTAAATACAAATAAGTACCTTAAAATCTGGACTTTTATACATTTTTTGGCAACTTTTTTCATATCGCTGAAACCTGAAAGCATTTTGAGAGAACCACAAATTAAATAACAAGGTACACATATAGTGCTAATGTTACACAATAATACATAGGGCTCCATGGGGATTGAGTACTGGAGATGAGATACCTCACTAAGATTCCATCATCGCATCTGCAATGCCCCCGCCTATAGGCCTCAGATTAAAGTGTTCTCTTTAAAATGCTTCCTGGTTCCATGGCACGAAAAAGTCACCAAAAACATATAATAGTCCAGATTTTAAGGTAATTTATATTATTCAGCACCTCTCCCTCTCAGCTTTACTGTTACGGGAGGGTTTCTAGAACAGTGTTCATGGTAAAAATAGTGTTTAGGTAGCCTTTAAGTATTAAGTGTTTTTGGAAGCTGTTGGCTTTTAATAACAATGAAGAAATATTGAAGATACCATATTAAAGATTACAATAAAATTAATTACACATTAATATAATTGCATACTTTGAAAACGGAAGATGCTGATACCAAGCATGCAGTGGTCAAAAGATGCACTATACGGGACTACATTAAACTACTACTCAGACATACTGGCAGCAAGTTGTCATTATGGCAGACAAGATCTAGTGGCCATAGCTGACACAACAAAGCTTCAGAAAATGTGCTCAAGTGGCCAGATGATGTGTAACCAGTAGGGTTGATCTGAATACACTGCATTCATTAAACTGGGCATCCAGATTATCAAAAAATTAAAATTCCAGCCAGTGCAGCAGTAGCGCTACTGCTTGCGACGCCGGTGACCTGGGTTGAGTAGCGCGCCTGGGTCGTCAGAGGGCCAGCCAGGGGGAGAAGGACTGAGTGCCTGATAGGCCACTCTCTTTCTCTGGGAGGGGTGGGCAGCTCTCCTCACTGGAATACCACTACCACCTGGGTGACTACGGGTGGTGCTGGTGCAGCTGAGGAGGTGGACAGGGAGGGGTGGGCGTTGGCCGAGGACTGGAGCAGTGGTATGTTTCGACGCGCCTCCGACTCACTGGTCCTCACAGTGTGCTGACGTCTGTAGGGGTGGGGACCAGAACAAGGAACAGACCCCACATCTGGACCAGGTGACGGGATCCCACACCAAAGAGACCACAGAGGATCCGGGGGGGGGGAGGGACTCCAGGTGCATGCTCTCCCAAGTTCGGAGGAGGTAAGGGGAGGCCTCTTCCACCCCACCCGGGGGTCATCCGGGCCTCTAGATGTGATGAAGCGGGGCACTAACGGAGCAATCCCTGGTCCTCTCGGTGCAGTTTGTGTGGTGGATTAGGAGCCCTGAGAGAGAGGGGCTGGAGATGGTGATGGGGCTGAAAAATAGTAAGTAAAAAAAAAAAAATTACACTTCCAAGTTTGATTCTTATGCCAGTTAAGGCAATGGAATCGGAGTCTGAACTGGAATTTTCGATTCCACATCTGACTACAGTACTTGTTAAAAGTAAAACCTCACTCCAGCTGACTGGAAAACTGCTTGTGCTAGTGGCACTGGGGGACTGACTGGAGGCACCGAGGGTCCATCAGCTTCACAAGTAGGAATCCAGGGGCAGGCAACAGCATCCACGGTCGAAAGAAATCCACTTTTCCGCAATTGAACCTGCCACCAACCACAAGATTCCCCACCACAAAGTTGCCACCACTCCCCACCCAAACTAGTAGCCAGGCTGGTCTTCCCGACCGAGTCCAATTGGAACTGATACAAAGTTAATTTCAATTTGACAGAGAGGTTCATATAAAGCAAACAACCCTAGGCCCAGTTGTCACTACCCTACCTGAGTGACCTGGGAAAAAAATAACCTAGGAGGTGTCCAACCTGAAAAAAAACCTGGGTTATTACCACCAGACGACTTACTTATGATGTTTACTATAGTGACTGAAAATACAGGTTACTCACCTGTAACAGGAGTTCTAGGAATGGTATATGTTGTCCATCCACACTTATTGGCAGGTTCCTTGCAGCTTTAAATCTTGCCAGAAGGTCTTCAAGCTGGCTCCTCCCACCCACCCGGTGGTAAAACTCGGCTCCGCCCCATGCGCCAGATCTGGCCCGCTGGAAGCTCAGGTTGTGCTGCCGGCCGAGGTCGGTGTCGGTGGGATGAACAACATATACCATTCCTAGAACTCCTGTTACAGGTGAGTAACTGTACTTCTAGGACATGGATATGTTGTTCATTCACACTTATTGGCAGGACTCCTAGCAGTTCCCGGGAGGAGGAGGCAAGCGCACACCCCTACTTAGGGAATAAAGACTGAGAACCGAGGCCCCAAAACCAGCATCCCGGCGTGACTCAAGGTCGATGTGGTAATGGGTAATAAAGGTGTGCCGACTTCCAGTAGCAGCCCTGCAGATTTCCTGGATAAGGCGTCCCTGGAAGCAGCCACCGATGCAGCAGTATGACGGGTAGAATGAGCTCTTATCCTCTGGGAGGCCCATGCCCGCCAACTTATAGCAGCGATCTATGCAGGAGGTGACCCACCTACCTATCGCCCACTTGGCTGCAGGTCTGCCAGGTGTGGCTTCAGCGTGGGTGACAAACAGCTGGCGAACCTCTCCCAATTTCAGCCCGTCGCTCCCTTATAATAAGCGACGCCCTTCGGGTGAGAGTATGGAGCCTATATGACCTCCGGTGTGACTGGGTAGAACACCGGCAGAGTCAACACCTGGTTAAGGTGAAACTCCGACACCACCTTCGGAAGGAATTTCGGGTGGGGGCGCAGGACAACCTTGTACCTGTGGAAGACCAGGTAAGGAGACTCGATGCAAAGCGCCTGGAGCTCTCCCATCCTTCTGGCTGACGTGATAGCCACCAAGAAGGCGGTCTTCCACGACAGGTGAGAGAGATCACACCTGTGCATTGGTTCGAATGGCTTGCCCATGAGCTTTGCCAGTACCAGCAGTAAATCCCACGGAGGTGGAGGTTCGCACCAGAGGGAAATGTGATCAAGGCCTTTGAAAAGCGCCCGACCACTTTTCCTGCGACCACCAACTGCCCCTCGCCCGCGCCTGCAAGCAGAGATGGCTGCCAGGTGCACCTTTAGGGTCGCCGACCCAAGCCCTTGACTAGAAAGGGACCATAAACAGTCCAAAATGCTTGCCACAGAACAGGAGGAAGGTCCAAGCCCTTGCCCTGACACCAAATGGAGAATCTCTTCCATTTGAAGGCGTAGCATTTTCTGGTCGACTCCTTACGGACGCCTCAACAACACTGAGGACCTCGTCGGAAAGACCCAAGGCCTGGAACTCTAGCCGCTCAGGAACCAGGCCGTCAGGTGCAGGGATTGAAGGTCCGGATGGAACACCTTCCCCTGATTGACTGAGAGCAGGTCTGGGCGAGCTGGAAGCTGCCTCGGGAGCCTGGAGCTGAGGCTGAGGAGATCTGGGTACCAGAACTGGCGGGGCCAGTCTGGGGCTATCAGAATCACCTGCACCTTGTCCTCCTTGCCTTGAGCAGCACTTGTGAATCAAGGGAAATGGGGAAAGGCGAAAGAGGCCGGGGTCCAGAGCCTCGAGAAGGCATCCCCCTGCAGCGAGCCCTGCTGAGGGGGGCGGGCATGAAACAGCCTCAGCTTCGCGTTCTCCCTGGAGGCAAACAGGTCCACCTGAGGTGTGCCTCAGTGGGAGAACAGATCTTGTACTACCTCCGGCAGGAGAGACCACTCGTGAGATGCAGCCCCTATCCAGCTCAGGGCATCGGCCAGGGTGTTGGAGGCTCCTGCCACATGAATGGCTAGGAGATCCGCCTCAGGCTGCGCACGGTGACAAATGGGAGAGCTTCCTTGCATAGAAGCATGGGCAGCGTCCCGCCCTGGCGGTTCAGGTAGTACATGGTCGTGGTATTGTCCGTCTGGACTCGGACCATTGACCCGGAGAAGCGGAGCAAAAGCGGTGAGAGCTGAGGCGGACCGTCGGAGCTCCAGCAGGTTGATGTGGCATAGGGACTCCGTGGGGACCAGAGCCGTGCACTCGGTGTTCCCCCAGATGGGCACCCCAACCCATCAGAGAGGCATCGGTCGATAGAGAGACCGTCGGCTCGGGCGGACAAGCGGGATGCCCTCCTGCAGATGAGATGGAGCGTCCACCACTGGAGGCGTTCACATCTCCTGGGTCACCATCACTAGCTGGTCAATGGATCGCACATTGTGACCACTGGCTGGCCAGTCCCCACTGAAGGGGCGCATGTGCCAGCGTGCTTAGCCAGATTCACGCTGGTACAGGCACGCCATGAGACCCAGGGCGCGGGAAGTCCCGGGCGGGCACGGTTGCCAACCAGAAATGATCGGGCAAGGAGGTAAGAACCTCGGCCTGTCCGCCGGGAGCCGTGCTCTGGTTCAAGAGAGTCGAGCTCTGCCCCGATAAACAGAATCACCTGCTTCGGCTCGAGTTCCGACTTGGCCTCGTTGATGAGAAGGCCGACTTGAGAGGAAACCTGGAGGGCCAGATCTCTGGACCGCTCCACCTCCTGTCTGGAGGGCTGCTATCAACCAATCGTCCAGGTAGGGTACACCCGGACCCCTCGGCGCGCAGAAAGCTGTCACCACTGCAATGCATTTGGTGAAGACCCTGGGGCTGGAGACAGGCCGAAGGGCATGGCTCGAACTTCGAGGGATCCCTCCGCTCAGCGAAGGAATCTCCGATGTGGACGGACGGATAGGGACGTGAAAAACGCGTCCTGCAGGTCCAGAGCAGAACCACCGTCGTGTTCCAGAGATGGTATTATCTGCGCCAGAGTGACCATCCTGAAGGTTCGAGACCTTAGGAACTTGTTCAGGTCATGTAGGTCGAGAATGGGGCACCAGCCCCCCGTCCGTTTCGGAACCAGGAAGTACCTGGACATGAACCTCGGGTCTGAAGGGGTCCTCTACCTCCTGATCACCTCCTTTGAGGAGGAAGCGATGTCATGTTCGGCGAGCGCCAGTGAGCCGGACCCAGAGGCCCCGGTGCGAGCGGCTCTGAAGGGCGGGGCCTGCTCGATCTAGAGGCAGGCCTTTTCCACCACCTCAGAACCCACCTGTCCATGGTAATAGCGGACCAGGCGGAAAGGAAGTGTCGAGCCGTCCCCCCACGGGGGGAACCAGGGGCAAGGTGACGGGGATGGGGGCGACACCCCACAGCCTGTCACTGGGCAGGCTTGGAGGAGGGACCGGCCGAGGGACCTCCTGGGCCTTTTCCTCCCTGCTTCCTGTTGGAGGAAGCTGACGGCTTGGGTTTGGGATGCCAAGCTCGAGCCTGCTGGCCCTGACGTTGCTGGGCCTGGCGCGCCGTGGGTGCAGAAGGACGAAAGGGCTTAGGCTGTGGCTTGCGGCCTTTGTCCTTTTGAGCGGAAGAGACCGAGTCCAAGGTAGCATTGGACTTCTCGATCCTCTGCAGGTGACCTTCCACCCCACGGCCGAAGAGGTCAGTCCCCAAAAAGGGAACATCCGCCAACTCGTGCTGGGTATCCGAGGTAAAAGTTAATATCCTCAGCCAAGCCCGACGACGCATGGCCACTGCAGCCGCCACCGACCTGGCACATGAGTCCCCAAAGTCCAAAGCAGTCTGGAGCTGCTGTTTGGCCACTACCCTGCCCTGGTCCCGCACCTGCCTGACCGTAGTCTGCAGATCTGCGGGAAGATGAGGGACGACCTCATCCAGGGAGCCCAACAGAGGCATGTGAAAATGTGCCATGAGGATGGCGAACTGGCCTGGCGAAGGCCGAGAAGAGGACGCAGCATGAACTTTTCGCCCGGCATAATCCACTGCCTTGGATTCCTTGTCGGAGGTTTGTCCCACATCCTGGCGTTCCCATGCGGGCTTGGCTGTCTGATAACCAACCCTCGCGGGGTGTTGGCTGGACAGGGGAACGGTGGGACGCGTCTTCCTAGCCATCCTGGCGAAGGCGCAGGGCAGGAAGCAGGCGCTACCAAAGCTCAAGGCGGACCCACTGTGGCCTCGGCCACGGAAAGGCCTCTGTGGGAGAATCCCTCGGTCCAGAATCTCCGTGAGGATACCTGGCCCGTTTAGAAGCAGGTTCGCTTCATCCCGGTGGACTCCGAGATGAGCGAAGCAACCTAAGAAGGACGAAGGCTATCGTCACTGACTGTCCTCGAGGACTCCAAGTCGAATCGCTTGGAGAAAGGAGGAATCATCCTCGGACTCGGAAGAGTCCTCAAAACTACTGCTGGGCCCTGAGCCACCTCCACCTGCCGAGGTTTAATCGGGAGTGAGGGTGACAGACAACCTATGGGGCAAACCAAAAGCCGACCGAGAATTCTTGGTGAGCCCCAACAATAGCTGTGGAGGCGGAGGTTCCCACCAGGGTTGGTGGGCAGCTGGGAATTGGCGAACAACGGCCTGGGAACAGGCTCCTCGGCTACAGAGTTGTTTCGGCCGCTCGGTGACAACCACTTAATGGCGGGGAAAGGCGAATGGGTGGCTTATTCCGGTCAAAAACTAGTTGCCACATGAGTTCCTCATACCTCCGGCGCAACTGCGCCGAAGCCTCCCTCGTCCGAGGAGGAGGAAGAGCGGCGCGCCGCTGCGCGGTGCGAGACCAAGACCGCCTATGGCGGGGATGGCTGGACTGCGAGGATGTCCGAGACCGAGACCGAGTCTCGACTAGGCCGAGAAGGCAAGGAGAAGTGTCGAATCGGCACTCCCTCGGCTCGGATGATCCACGAAGGCTCCGGAACTGGAGGCACAGGCAGCCGACAGGATCCTCAACTCCCACCGGGGGAACCGGGGAGAGGGGATTCTCAGCTTCTCCAGCCGACAACCCGTCTAACGGATCGAGAAAAATCTCGACCGCGTCGGTGGGAGTCTCGGTCAACTGGCCTGACGGGGACACCGTGAAGCCAGTGGCCGAAGCTGAGGGGTCGACCGAAGTCGACTGTCAACAAGAAGGGAAGGGGGATCTTTCCCACTCCCAAGAGCGTCGACGGTGAGACTTACTTTTGCTCTTTTTGGACCTGGAAAAGGGTCCAGAAGAAGTTGGACCCTCACCTTTCGTCGAGAGGGTCAGACAAAGCTCCTTGAAAGAAGCCGAATACGAGGCACTGAGAGAGAGTGGGACAAATGCTGTAGCCAAGGTAGAAGCGGCCCGCGCCGCCTCCTCTTCGAGGGCGATCATCTGCTCGAGCTGATCCGCCCGAGCCACCGCCTGTGGACACCGCCAACGGGCCTCTTTAGATTTAACGGTGGAATTCTTTTCTCGGGCGCCCAGTTGTAATCGGGCAGCACGGTCTTCAGGATATAGGCGAAAGGGCGAGCACAAGATGCAGGCCTGCGGTGGGTGCTCAAGGCCCAAGCAGTGAGCGCCGCATGGAGTGCGGATCCGTCCCTAGACATCTTCTGTCTGCAAGGGCACCTCCGAAACCGGGAGTCGATTTGTCCACGAGCCATGAAAAAGAAGACCAAGTCTTTTTAGCAAAAACTTTTGATTCTCGAACTTTCAAAGAATTAGGAACCAGTCTTATACGCAGAGCGTTAAGGAGGGAACCTGAGCTTCCAAGCGTTAAGAAAGATCTAGCGTCATGGGGCGGAGCCGAGAGTTTTACCACCCGTTGGGGTGGGAGGAGCCAGCTTGAAGACCTTCTGGCAAGATTTAAAGTGGCAAGGAACCTGCCAATAAGTGTGGATGAACAACATATCCATGTCCCTAGAACCCAGGGTTTTGTTCAAGTCAGCCACTCCCTCAGTTATTGCATTATACAGTTTCATTATTATTGTCATCATCACTTATATCACTTGTATCATTCAGATACCTGGGGGTTTGGCTTGACCAATACCTAACCTTCTCAGCCCATGTGGACGCCATCCTAAAAAAACTGCACCCCAAGTTAGGCGCTCTATACAGGAACCGGAATTGCATTCCTCTCCCGGCAAGGCGCGAACTTGTACAGAAGATGATCCTTCCTATCCTTGACTACTGTAATGTAGTCTACAGTGCTGCTCCCAAGACCTCCCTAGCCAGACCGGACAACCTTTTCAACTCCTTCTGCCAATTCACCTTGGATGCTCCTCCCCTTGCCCACCACTGTCAACTCTACCACTCTCTGGCCTTCCCCTCACTAGAAAATAGGCACCTCCAACATAGTGCTAAGTTCCTCTCCAAATTTTGGTTTGGCTCACTCCCTTCCTATCTCTGCTCCTCTCTAACTGTCCCCTCTCCCCCCACTCACTCGCTTAGGTCCTATGACTCCCACTCCATTGGTATCCCACGCCGTACATCTGCAGCTGGTCAGGCTGCCTTCTCATATTGTTTCCCCAAATTGTGGAACTCTGTCCCCTCCCAAATTCGCCACTCCTGCTCCCCCTCATCTATCTCCTCTGCACTGTGGAACTTTCTCTCCGTAAATTGTAATAGTAACTGACCTTTCCTGCTGCCTCACTTATACTCACTATTCTACCTAAGCAACTTGCACTAGCTAACCTGTCCTGCAAATTAATTAAATACTGTAGTACTGTTGCTCTACTACTGACTATAACCCTACTATATACTGGTTGTAGATACTATGTAAATAGTTCTGTCTGCTACTCAACATGTAATCTTATGTATATTGCTAAGTAAATTGTTGATATTTAATGTACTGTACGTTAATACAGCTGTTCTGACTACAACTCCCCCTTCCCCCAGGACGCATTGTGAGACAAGCAACTTGTTGCTCAGTGTGCCCTTCCTGGTGAAACTCTTAAATAAATAAATCACTTTGAGGAACCTTTTCTGCATACACAAGGGTACAAGATAAAAAAAAAAAAATGTAGATGTCTGATCTGGTGTCCTTCAGCAGGTGGGGATGCTCCCTAAATCTCAGTGGTACTTAAATCAGGATTAAGATTAGGAAGTCTTTTTCCTCCTACAAGTTGATGAACGTATAAAACAGCCTACCAGAGGAGACAGTCAACCTGAAGACAATACAGGCCTTCACGAAGGGGGTATATTGGCAGCTGGCATGTTGGACTTGGGTAGGTTTTGCTAGTATACATCTCTTAAAGTCCACTTTGCCTTGTTTATATTGTCTTGAATGTTAGAGACCCCAAGTATATTTGTATTGAGTACTGTATTGTAAATGACCAATTGTGAAATAAAATACTGTGATACATTTTTGCATATTTAAAGTGCTTCAGTGGATGTTTTAGCATTACCACCCAATATTTGCTCACCGTATTTCTTTGGAATTAAGGCCTTCACGATAAGCCTGGACGAATTTCTGCCTACCAAGGAAAGTGCTGGATACCCTGGGTGAGGACCCCGTTAAATTAGTATATGTTTGCAAAGCATGCATGTTCATACTTGCTTATGAAGCTTGGGGCCGACATGAGGGACACAGAGTCCCTTCCAACCATAAATTACTATGTCAGACACAACCCTGCTTGTATTTTTTAAACTTCTTCTTCTTCTCCTTCTCCTTCTTCTTCCTCTTCCTCTCTTGTTTTACATGGAAACAAGATTCTTGTCTCCAACAGCTGATCTATTCCATTTGTTTAATCCTTTGAAGTCATGATTGTCTGTGTGTGAAATCATAACACTTTCCGCAGCAACAAATTGTGATGTCACTAAAAGAAGCTTATGATTTCAGCAAATGATTAACCAACATAAGCAGATGAACTCTGGGGAAAGGATTCTATTTCCATGCACATTAGACTAGTGATAAAGAACAATGAGAAAAGAAAAGCACACGTTTTACAGCATACTGAATAAGCTGAATAGTGACTAAATATGTTAAAGTTTTCTCAAAACTTAAACTAGGAGAACAAAAAATGACAGTTAAAGTGGCTAAGGAGCTCATCATAAGGACATTTTGATTTCTAAAAATAAAAAAAAACTATTTTGACGGTTATCTTTTAACAAAAATCTCACTGACAGCAACATTTTCAAGGGTCCATTAAAAGCAGACATTTGCACACTGGCTGCAAAATGAGAGGCAGCTCTTTCAATTACTTGCCTCCACAAAAATGATCAAAAAGGTTTTCTATACCTAGTGTATAACTGTCGTTCTCTGTGTACCACAACATGTGAAATTCATACCTGTAAATGAAAGTGTAAGCCTCCCCTATGGTGCATTGCACCCAAGTTGTTTTTACCACAACAGAACATCTTCACTTCCTGCCAACACCCCGGAAAATGAATGTACTTTCTTCAGAGTCTTACAGGGAGAGAGCAAACTAGACTTGCCTCTTGCTTCTTCTGTAGTTCTACATTACAAGTAACTTAGGGCCATGACCTCACCGGCCCAATCCAGATACGCCTTGACCTACCTGGAATGTGACATGCCCAGGTTACAAAGTAAATAAGTAAAAACTATGCGCAGACTTGATGAGCTGTCAGCCTCCTTCTGCACTCAAATTCTATGTTCCTAATTGAAATATCTAAGCCATTTTAAAAAAGTGACAGTCTTCTAGTCTTGCTTAATATGGTCCCTCTATTGCTGTGGCTACAAAACAGAATGCTGAAAGACCAAAGCACAGCCACTCTTCCAGCACAGACAGACAGACACACACACACACGGGCTGGACTCCCCCTTTTTTATAACAACTATAAGGACTTTCCAAAAGAAAATTACAATCTTCAAAAGAAAAAAATAACAACAAGCTCATCAAAAAGCAAAGACTGTTATTTTTAACAGCACATCTCTTTTGCACCATGATGAGAAATCATTTTGTATGAGAACTGCAATATTGTGACTTCAGCATTTTGCCATGTTCTGGACCATGCCAGATTAAACATAATGCTAATTTTTTTTTATTAATAATAATAATAATAATAATAATAATAAGTACACTGGCCCTTTAAAAACTGGAACTCATTTCCTTTCAGTGAGAAAAGTAAATCACGCTGTAGTGACTTGAGCTTTGAAAATGCATCCATCCATTTAAGTTCATGGATCCTCGTTCCCAGATTGTCCCTCCCCTGGCTGTGTCTCAAGTTACAGCCTTGTACAATCCAAGTCTAAATAATATTCACTATGATAAATGACACCATAACTCTGATATCCGCAATCAATCTTTGCTTTAAGGATACATCCATCTTCAATAATGTTGATGGGGGATTCTGTAAAATGGGAAACGTGACTGTTTTCCTGACCTCCTAACAGTGGGGGAAGGAAGCTCTGAATGATGGCTGTCAGCCCACATCTGGCCGCAGAAAAAAAATAAATTAGCCTGGTGTAGACAAATGAATGGCCCAGCCCTGACTAGGAAAGAGCCACTCCTGAGCTATGGATAATTTATTGGGCTCTATTCTAGAAAGTTCCAGGATTAGGCTACAGTCACCTTAACCGTCACTTTTGAAATGGTTATTATCTTATGACCGTAGCAGCTCACCAGAGCATGTGTATAAGAATGTAGCCACCCCCCAAAAAAATTTGGTTTTAAAATACTACCATATCATAAAACAACACTAAGATAAAGATAAAAAAACAAACTAATAAAGATAAAAATTATCAGTGCTGTACTCATATTTACCAAACCACAAGACATCACAATACCTTTATGTACCAAAACACAAAGTCTGTGGCCGAGGCTGACTTTTCTTACTGACCTCTGGATTACCTATGTAAAACCCTGTAATAAGAGACAGCAGAGGGGAGGGAGGTAAGGGCAGGAAAGACCAGGAAATATGCCTTTAAAAGTTGCTCCTTAGCCCATGTAAGCAGGGGTTATTTGGACTGCAGTACTTGTTCTTGCTAAAAGATGGAAGAGTTGTTGTGAGGGTTAATTTTGTGAAGGTTGAAGGACTTACAGTAACGACGCTGTGAAGACAGAAACATCACAGGCTTTCCTGGCAAGAGGCTCAGGGAGGGTAGGAGGGGACTGCGAAATGAACTCTCTCAGGCTTTGTCGTGTACGTTTCCCAAGGCCTGGCCTGGCCCCTTTGATAAATGACACATGTCATTCTGTCACTGGCTGACACTGCAGCTGGGAGGGCTGGTGATGTATGGCTCCACTGAAAAAGAAATCAACTTTTTGGCACCGAGCTAGGCCGTGCCCTGTATAAGGATTCTGTTTCTCCAAAGTGAACGATGGATTTAAGGACTTTTTTTTTTTATTCTAGTTAAAACACAGATTGAATGACAGATAACACTCCACATAAATTTAAATGGATTCAAGGGAAAAAATGTGCTGGCCTGTAATAAATAAGGGCGGCAGTGGTCAATTATTAATAGCACTAAACTTGCAGCAAAAGCTAGCGAGATCTGAGCCACATCACAAACTGATATACAACACAGTGTTTGATGGATGTCTCACAGAGTGTGATCTGGAAGGAATCAAAGGCTTACTCAATGAGCCAATCCGGGTAGGTGCAGAGGTTCGAGAAATTAAGACTAGGTACAGCAGTAAACAGGAATGAAAGCACCCTTTCATGTAGGGTTACAGATCATCTTTTGAATGCCCCCTTCCCCTTTTTTGTTACCATACACTACAAAAGTCAATCTGAAGAAAGTCTGTCTGGCTTTAAATAGTTGCCCTGTAAAACTTGTGTGTATTTTCTTCAGCACTAAGAGTGCCGTCTGTTGTTCTGCATGCAAATGTTTATTGCCTCAAAAGCTCAACAGGGTCTTACAGAAACATCCGCCATATGTACTGTATGATATGGTGTAGAGTCACACTGAATGGCAGAGCTTTCATAAAACAGTCACAGAACCACACTGGATGCATTAAAAAAAAATGTGAAAATGGACCATGAAAAGAAGCTAAAATGTTTCAAGTGCTGGAATTAAAGGTTAAACATAGAAAAGGGTTTTAATGCACTATACAGAGGAAAGTGAATAAATGCATCTCTGTGTTGTGTCGTTTTTAAATCGGACGGCCCTTTTTTTTTTTTGTTTACTCAATCCACACCCCCTCCCCCCCTTTTTCAGGTCCACAAAATTAAACTACAGGAATAATTTTAATTCAATAGCATTTTAATGAAACCGGAAATCTTGTAAGCCCACAAGGTTTGTCATTACATACAGCAATCCTTTGCAGTACAAATACTGTGTAAGACAGCAAAGTTTTCAACCAGGATTTCTAAATGGGCCGTCCTGGCCAGAAGATTTAGTGAGGTTATTACCTTTTTGTGCAATTCCTGCTCCACCTTTTCTACTCTGCAGTTTCGGATGTCAAAATATCCAGGCTCACTACAGGGGGTCCTTCAGGACACCCAGAGTCACTGCTGGCCAGCACTGTGGTTGCTGGTTCAGGGAGTCTCAACAGCTGAAACACATAAAGAACTCCTAAAGAGAACAGGATAAAACCTAGCCTCCTACAGTTCAACTGCTTAATTTCTCCCATTCCAAGGAAACTGAAACCAAGAAGCTACACTCATAGTCACAAACATGGTGACCCAGCCTTCAGCCCAGTTCTGTTTGGCTACCTTAAATTTCTTAAATGAACTGTTCTTCAGCTCAACGTGCTTTCCTGTCCAAAAATGATGAATAAAAATACAATCTCAGTGAGTTTCAGGGACATGTGAAATGCTACATGAAGACAAGATCAAAGGCATTTAACATTTTAATAATGTTCATAATGACATGGAGACATGAAGCCATCTGATTGGCAAGTCACATGACTGTGATACTATTCACCATAATTACTCGGGGGCAATTTTAGGGCAGCAGTACTTTTTAGTTGGCAAAAAATTACAATCTTTATTGTACAGGAAAACTGGATGGAAAATAACTTTCTTTTGCTCAACATATATAAACTAAAAATGATGCTTTCAGCTGCAAGCCTACAGTACAATGTACACCTCTCTCCAAACAACACCCTGACTAGGAGCGCCGCCGCTACAGAATTACAATGCTGTGCATACCTGGATCTGTGGATGGACCCAAAACATTCTTATTACATGCATTTTACCAGATCTGTCAGAAGCACAAACCAAAATCTTGGCATTCTTTACCATAACTGGAGCTGCCCAAGCATTAGCAGCAGAAAGTTGATATTAAAAATCCCTGCTTCCTGCCCTAGAGTATGGGAATGAAATACACAGAACAGTGGTCGACACTGTACTTCACAAAGTTTCAACAACATTCAACTACATATGCAGATTTGCTCTTGGCTGTGACTGGAACAACCGCTACTGCAGTCTGCATAGCAGTCTTGATCTCCTCTCACCTTCCAGTAGGAGAGAGTTCAAAGACTTCCCAGGTGCACAAATGTGTCCAAGGGATCCATCCCAAATACTTGTGCAACCTTCTATCAAGCCACTCAAGCCTTACCACCTGGGACCCACCTCCAATAACTTCTTCCATATTCACAGAGCACATGTCCACAAAACATGACATGACTCAATCTTATGTACAGTTTGGCCACCTAAATCCTTGATGTTTCATGGCTTCCATGCCGCTTAAGCATGCGTGATGGTTCTGTCAAATTTTTTTATTTTTATTTATTTTCCTATTTTTTTTTTTGGCCCGCGGAGCCGGCCGCTGGACATCAGCCTGGTCACGGCACCCCCAAGTGTCCACCTCTGGGCTCTTGTTGCTCACTCCCAGCACCCCTGGCTTGCCCCCCAGAGGGCAGGGATGCAGCACCGGAGTGCTGAATAACTAGTGACTGTCTGAGGAGAGCAGGTCCTGGAGGCTAATCGAAGCCAGGGGCAGGCTTCACTGGCGTGGCAGCCTCGGGGATTTGTTTCCTTGCTGCAGGAGTGGGGATGTGCAATGACGTCCAGCGTCCGCCCCGCCCCTCTTAGCATTGACATCAGTAGCTGCGCGAATCCCCAGCTTCCGCCAGGGGTCTGTTGAGCGCTGAGTGTGACCGTCCCCTTCCCCCGGAGAAGGAGGGCAATCCATGGGACGCTTGATCCTACTCCCCTCGGCTGGCCCTCCAGCAACCCGGGTCCATTCGAACTTGGTTTACAGCGTCCTGGCCAATCCAACTGCTGTGCCGGCAGGCCGGTTTCCATTTTTTTCTTTTTTCTTTTAACAGAAGTCTCTCTAAAGTACATATTTTTACTCGTCAGCTGCAGCTGTTTTACTAACTTGTCAAATATTACAGATGTTGTTTTAAGTGGAGACTGAGTCACCTCACTTGCTGTGGACATTGCGTTTAGCAATTGAAGACAGTGAGCTGTCCCACTTTACCACCGGTTCATTGATCCCCAGCAGAGGACACTTGGTCACCCTGGAATTTTGAAAGATTCCCAGAGCACACAAATCAGTTGGCACAAATGCTTTTGGTATAGATGCTTGCAATCCACCATGATTTTACTGCCACCCAACCTAGAAATCATAGGTTAACCCATATTTATCTGATTCTCTTCTCCCTCTACACCTGCTCCCATCATTTTCCCCTATGCACTCTGCCACTATGGCCCCTCTACATGCTCTATTTACCCTGTTCAGTTAGCTTACTGTGGAATCTCTATATGATGCATATTTGTTGCAATTTTAGCACTGCTTTCACCCAACTGTAATTTGTATAGTATTCTTTGCTGTATCAAACACTGTGTTTAACACTATTTCACCTAATGTAAATTATAATGCAATTTCCTTGTTCTCTCAAACACGGTTATTTATTTGTACTGTACCTACCCTTGTATTGTATTGTCTGTACATTGCTGCACCTGTATTGTACTGTTGCTGTGCCACTTTGTTGGCCCAGGTTGGGCCTGTTAACGGTCCCCTGAATCAGTGCACTTACCTGGTAGCCAAAGACTTAAATAAATAAATAGATATTCACATAAAGAGCTCTAGTTCATCATTTGTAGTGCCTACAACAACAAAAAATGCCCACTGGGGCATGCAAGTTTGTTTTTGTTTTTTTAAATACATGCTCATAAACGGATTGACATGCTGCCCTTGGCTGTCTAAGGCCCAAGTCTTTAAAATGTTTTTTTTTTTTTTTTTTAATGATATACTTACCTGGCCTGCTCCAAGTCCTTAAAAGGACTTAATCAGCATGCCTCCAGCAGCCCTGAAAAGGTCATTTAACAAATGAACTATATTTCTGCCCAAGTCCTTGAAAGGGCTGTTCCTTTTATACCAAATAAGCATTTAAAAGGGCTTCTGATGAACACATTTCAGTGTGGGCTGTCTCTGGCACTTGCTGGGCTTATACCGATCTCTCCTCCAATAAAACATTTTAGCAGACTGCAGTCAGATCAAATGAAAACATTTCATTGGGGGATGATCACCCCTATCAGTAGCCAATTAGATTCTGAGACTCCACCAACACTAGACAGCTTTTTTTCCCCTGTGCTGTGTGGCTGTGACCGTGGCCTCATGCTCAGTCCAGTGGTGTGATTCTGCGTGTGTCTGCTCCTTGGGTCACATGATGCTCCACTCCTTGTTATGTCTGGGAAGCACAGTACAAGAACACAGTCATAGTGGAACTTTAAAGGAAAAAAAAAAACAAAAAAAAAACATACAGTCTGCACCTGACTCAGGAGCCACAGTGGTCAGACACCTAAGAAATGCAGGTGTCCAAAGCAAAAAGAGCCTACTCTGGGGCATCTAAGGTTTAGGAACTGTTCATGCTGCCAGCACCTAACAGCTTATATCCTCCTCTCGCACCTCATGTACTCTTAATTGATAACAGTGTGTTTTCTTTCATCTTTCTGATCCTCTAATGTTACCTCCTCTGTAAATATGTAAATGCAAAGGATTTTAGTATATTATTCAGCTAGTTTTTACTTATGTTAGAATTTGTACATGCTAAGAGTTTGCTCTATTCTTCTCTGACAGGGTGTCCTCCATTAGGGCTGAGATTTCTCCAACGGGGTGGACACAGCCCCACAGTGGTGAGTCATGCATTTTCAGAAGCACTCCTATTGTCTGGGATGAGTTTAGGCCGGTGGGGGTGGCAGAGGTTTGTGAGGTGATTTCGAGGCTGTGGCCCACATATTGTGAGCTGGACCCGGGCTCAACTCATCTTTTTATGGAATTTGTTGAGTCCGTTGGTCCAGTGTTCACTTTCAGAGGGACTTTTTGCCAGGTCATTGAAAGAGGTGCTGGTGAAGCCCCTCCTAAAGAAACCATCTCTCAACCCTGACGTCTGGGCGAATCACAGACCAATCTCCAACCTCACATTTTTGGGCAAGGTTGTTCAGAAAGTAGAGGCTCTGCAGCTTGAGGCACACCTTTCAGCCTATGACATCTATGAGCCATTCCAGTCTGGGTTTAGGACCAGGTACAGAACCGAAATGACATTAGTCAGGATACAGAATAATCTCAGGGTGAGGGATAGAGGGGGACCAGTTAATACTCATTCTCCTCTATCTCTCCTCAGCATTTAACACTGTGGACTATGTAGTGTTGCTAGATCACCTATGGGAGCTCTGTGGACTCACAAGTACTACAGTAGTCACCAAATAAAACAGACACCTATAGGGCAGACAATCAGTTATCCCGGTCAGTTTTCATTTTCCAAAAGCCGGTTCCTATACTGTTCTGTTATATGGTTGCTCAATACAGCGTACCTGGAACTCCAGCGAAAATGGACAGCTGAAAGGACTCCTCATCACTGCATCGCTGTCACGTCCCAACGTTTCAGTGCCCAAACCAGTGTCCAAGTAAGACAGTGCCAGTAAAATAAAATGAGTATGTTCTTAAAATTTTTTTCGGTATCACAGCTCCGCATTTAAACACATTTGTTGTAGCCCGTTACCGCATGAGTGTCTGATGTGTCACACGTCACTCCTTAGCAACATCCTAGCAACAGCTGCATCACTGTAAGAACAGTGATAAAAACAGTGGTTTTCTGGTGTGCAACAGCAGCAGTTTTTTTTTTTTTTTTAAGCAAAATGGCAAGCAGCAAATCCAAATTGGGTGCTAAACGGAGGTAGTGGAAGTAATGTTGGAAACTTCCATTACAGACGAGGGCGATACAGAAGAGATGCAAACGCAGACTGCGCCAGCACCTCTTTGATACAAGCAGCTGCATGTGCCCCCGCTAAGGCTCAGCATGCAGCAACACTCTGCCTCTAGCACTTATCTTTGCCTCTGCCATGGCAAGATAGTCAAACTGTAGCACTTTGCCCACCTCCCTACCCCCCCTCCCGGCTCTGACCCTTGCCCCTGGACCTCTCCCTACCCTCCTCCCTCCCTGTCTTATGTGCTCTGCTCACCTAGCTCTCCCACTTCCACTGTATCCTTCCCTATCCTTGTCTGCTTATTTTCTTGACACAGGCATACACTGTACAATGCCTCAGCATAGCTAGTGCTCTATGTTTGTTTTCTGTAACCTCCATGAATATTTGTCTCAGTATTTGTATTTTTGTGCACAGTATTGTACCTTGTCTAATGTATCTGATGTGGAACCTTTCAATGCGCATCCGCTCACAGGTATTATCCAAGAACTCAATAAATAAATAAATAAAAACTGGGTGACGAGGGCCTTGGAAAGACATAGGCCGGTGGACATCCTGTACCTGGATTTTAGCAAGGCGTTTGATTCAGTACCCCATAAAAGGCTGATAGCAAAGCTGGGGGAGATGGGAGTGGGAGGACAGGAGCTGAAGTGGGTTGAAAACTGGCTTGGGGGGAGAATTCAGAGGGTAATGGTTGGTGGGATAGTCTCCTCCCCTAGGAAGGAGATCAGTGGGGTCCCTCAAGGTTCAGTGTTGGGGCCACTCCTGTTTAATGCCTACGTCTCAGACATAGGGACGTGGGTTAGGAGTAGGCTAAGTCTCTTTGCAGATGATTCCAAACTGGGAGCACTGGTGGACTGGGAAGAAGCAAGAGAGGTAGTCCAAGGGGATCTGGATACCCTGGAGGGGTGGTCAAGGAGGTGGGGATTGAAATTTAATGCCGGGAAATGTAAGGTACTGCATTTGGGGGTCAGAAATCTGGGCCATGTTTACACCTGGGGGAGGTCACACTGCAAGCCACAATGGGTGAGAGGGATTTAGGGGTGGAGGTAGATGTCAAAATGAATAACTATGAAAATAGTACAAGAACCGCAGCCAAAGCAAACAGGAAACTGGGCTGCATAGCCAGGGGAATTACGTCCAGGAAGAGGGAGGTGATACTCCCTCTATACAATGCCTTGGTCAGGCCGCAACTTGAGTACTGTGTTCAGTTCTGGAGACCTCATCTGAAGAAGGACACAGCACTGTTGGGAGAGAGTCCAGAGGAGAGCGACAAGGATGATTCAAGGAATGAAGGGGAGGACCTATGAGGAGAGATTGAAGGAGTTCGGGATGTACACACTGGAGGAGAGGATGGACAGGGGAGACATGATAGGAGTCTTCAAGTATGTAAAAGGAATAACAGAGCGGAAACAAGGAGCTGTTTAGGCTAAAAAAGTGGGGAACAACGAGGGGGCATGAGTGGAAAATGGAGGTGGGAAATTATAGGGGGAAAGTAGGAGGTATTATTTCACTGAGCGGGTGGTGGAGCCATGGAATGCGCTGCCCAAGAGGCTGGTGGAGGAGAGCACAGTGGAGGGCTTCAAGAAGGGGTGGGACATGTACAAGGGGACTCTAAATCCAATGAAGACCCTCTTGGGGGCTGGGGGTGGGAAACCAAACAACCACTAGGTGGCTGGCTACCAAGTGGACATGACAGACCACTGAGCCTATTCTGCTGGCTTTTAGTATGTCAGTAGTAAATAAATAAATTAAAAAAAAAATAAAAATGCAAGAAGACTCTCGGGATGAGTGAAGCAAAGCCAGTAAACAAATGTTTGGCATAATCATTCCCACTCTACTATACCCTCCCTACACTCAACATCCCCCACCACCAATGGACCATGGTACAGTACTGTACACAAGTGCAGGAAAAGGAAAATCAAAATTTACCGCGCTACAAGGCGGACACCGATTATAATGGTTGGACACTATCCACACCAATGTGTCCATTTTAAGTGGTGCATACCGTATCATCAACTGGTTTGAGTCCTTTCTCGCAAGCAGGACACAGCAGGTAGTGATGGGGACTTTCTTCTCCTGCCTTGTGGAGTTCCCCAGGGTTTGATCCTGTTAACTATGCTGTTTGCAGTGTACATGCTTCCCCTGGGTGAGATCATTAGACAGTACAGCTTGGGTTTTCACTGTTATGCAGATGACACCCAGCTGTATAGGTCATTCACTCCCAGGACAAGTGACGCTGTGAAGGTGCTTAATAAATGTCTGGCTGAGATCCAAGACAGGATGTCCTCTAGCTGGCTGAGACTCAAATCCGACAAGACAGAAGTGCTAGTGGCTCAGCCTCGTTGCCAGCATTGCGTGGGTACTGCCAGGATGGGAACACGGTTATTCCTTGGCCCTACCCTTTGGCAGCCTCTGCTAGAGTGAAGAATATGGGCATCTTCTTTGATGATGTGATTGACAATTGAGACTCTGGTGTCGTCCGTTGTGGTTTTTACCACTTCAGGAATGTCACCCAGATCAAAGCCTTAATTGCATCTGGTGACCTGTCCTCACTGGTTCATGCTTTCGTAACATCTAGGCTTAACTACTATAATGCTCTATAACTCTGTGTCAGTGCAGGGATACTCCATTGCCTTCAGCTAGTGCAGAACGCAGCGGCCAGGTTGCCAACGGGCCTTCTGAGGTCTTGCCATGTGATCCCAGTCCTGCGTGACCTGTACTGGCTGCCGTTGGGATGAAGAATCACCTTCAAGGTGGGGTTGCTCACCTAAGGCCCTATACGGACCGGGCCCTGGCTGAGTGACCTCCTGACCCCTGTCCGCCATGAGCACTCACTCTGCTCCTCCACTGAGGGCCTCCTAGAGGTTCCAAGGACCCAACTGAAGACTGATTCATTTGAGATGGCAGGCCCGGCCTTGTGGAACTCACTTCCGAGATCTTTGAGGGAGGCCCTGTCGGTGGAGGAATTTTAGCAGGATCTGAAGACGCATCTGTTTAGAGAAGCATTTGAGAACTATCTATGAATTTTCTTAGGTGGCCTTGAACCACCAACCTTTTAGTTAAGAATCCAGTGCCCTAACTGATAATGTCAGAAATTAGCTGACTGTGCAATTGTTTATTTTATTGAGAATTTTACTTTGCTTTGTTGTTGCCATGATCACGGTCATCAACATATGTTTCGTATTGTTGTATGTTCTTTATTTTACCTTCCCCTGCCTGTACAGCACCTAGAGCCTCTGGGATTGGGCACTTAAACAAAGTTTTACTTGCTCTGCTGCTGTAAGTGGTTCCCCAAGGACCTGCCTGAAAAATAGGTGGGATACCTAAATATGGCTATCCGGGAGTGAGAAAATGACAACATGAATACAATAATTTCTGTTTTTCTTTTTAAGAATTTTTTTGGGGGTAGCAAAACTATCAATATACCCAGTTTTATTTTAATTTTATTCCTGAACTGTGATATGTGGTTTTGAACTTGTTAATAGTTCCTGCTGTAGTCCCAATCCTCCACGGAAAGATTAAACATCTTGGTGTGGTGCTGTACTGCTGACCATCAGAAACATCACTGGGCAGCATTTTAACATATCCACATCACGAAACTCTAATATGTATAGTCAAAAAGTAACTTAAAAGAAGATATTTATCAATTGCTAATGGCAGCCACCTTTATATATTTATTGGCTACCAGGGACTGTGGCTAGCTACGTTATTCATTTGTAGTAAATGTAACAACAACCTAGAAAAAGCCTTGCTGTCAAAACAAGTGTAGGCCTCCCCTACTAAGTGCACTGCACACAAGTATTCAAAATGTTCACAAGTACAGGGACTCCCTCTTCATCTGCATTTAGGGAGAAGGGGCAGAAGTATGTGGAAAAGGTAGCAGATACTGGTAACATTACAGCTACGCTGAATTGTTTTTCTAACTCAAAGATGTGTAGGGCAACTGCTTGGCATGGTCTAAGCTATAGCTCTGCCACATAGTGCTATATTAACAGAGACATGGCAGTCATTCTTAGTTCCATTTGTCTATCCTGTGCCTGATGCTGGACCCTTGAAATGCAGACCAAAAGCCTGGAATGTCAACACAGTGCATGAATGGCTGTTGTCTTCTTCCTCCTCCTCTCAGGAAACTGGGATTTGTGATAACCACTCCCACTCTAAACACACACACACACACACACACACACACACACACACACACACACACACACACACACACAGATTGCCCAGACTGTTATGACTGTGAACTGCAAAGCAGTACTGGGCTTTGAACCCTGGGTCCCTGTAGTAGCAGGATGAGGTTTCTCCCTGCTTGCACACCACATGGGTAATTAAAAGAAGTGAAGCCTTTGAACTCCATCTGTTAAATGGTTTTGTAACTTCCCCTTCCAGAGGGCCTAGGAAATCATCACAGTTGGTACCATTGTTCCTCACCAGTTGTCCTGCATGTGCAGAGAGTCCATAGGTTTTGTGATTACATGATCCAGGGCAGGAACTACTGGAGTGTAAAGTGCCTCAAGTTGGTTGGGAGGGGGAAGGGACTAGGATTAGGCATTTAGTACAACACTAGCACCTACTGAGATTGGATCTTTTTATAGCTCTGTAGGACAAAAGGCAGTCTGCAGAAAGACATAAGTGGAAATTGGTGCAAAAAGTGTTAAATTCCAGGGGAAAAAAAGAAAGCATGTGCTTCGAAATTTTCCTTCATCAGGCAGGGGTTACATGTTGGAATAAAAAGCATAATGTTTACCTCCTCTCAAGGTGTCTATGAAAGGTTTACTACCGGTTATTACTGACCTGGCCTTGGCTTGACATTGGCACTCATCAAGGAGAGATTTATAAAACAATCCAGAAGGTGAGGAACAGACATCTGTCAAGGACTGCCTAGGCTTTCAATAAACTGAAGACAGGAGAGCAAACCTGTTACACGGTCTTTAGTTGCCAACAGACGTCATAAAGTACTTCCTTAAAAATGTGCACTTAGAAAACAAAGTATCAGCTGAAGCACAAGATGTTATTTCCAGTTGATACAATACATTACAACTTCCCAACCCCTCAAAAAAAAGAATTACAAAGAAAAAGTTTGCAGGCTGACACTTTTAAGCCTAACAAAAACTTGCCATCCCTGGGTACATGAACTACAGATGACCCCAGATGATTTGCACTTCGTTTGGAATCTGGTCGAAAGCACAGTGTTTGGGGGGTAATCATTAGGAATGACTGATGACTGCCAGTCATGGTTGACCTCACCTCAGCTTTGGTCTCTGCCTCAGTAATAAGCTGTCCTTTATTAGCACCAACACTCCATAAAAGGGGTGTGTTTAGTCACAGGATAGTGGCCTTCTAATGTTCACTGCTTCTCCCTGAAAGATTGATCTGAGCACTCTTTATGTCTTTTTGTAACTGCCTCCTTGATGTGTGTGCCGTGACACTGCTGCAGACTGCCAGGGCTTGTATAACCAGTAATGACTACAGCAGCCCATAACATGCTTTGGAAGGCTCAAGCTCACTTTTTATGTTTTTTTGTTTTTAGAGGTCCAACAGCTACAGAATATCCTGCTCCAGTGATGTACGCCGTTCATACAAGAGCTCTGAGCTCCCAGCCTCGGTAGGATTGCTTCAGTACTAAATTTGTCCAGAGTATTAATAGCCGTATTCCTCGAAACTGCTCAGATATCAAATCACACAGTCAACCTGTTTAAAGCGAACATTTTATACAGAGTGGGGAGACAGACCTTGCACACATCACTCTGCTCCCCTTAAGCCTACAAAGTTATGATTGACTTAAATGGAGAATAAACCTGTCTTTCTTTTTTTAAATATAACTGGAAACATGGGCATTGTGCAGCTGTCTTAAAGGGAAACTCCTGAAAACCCCGCAAGTGCAGCAGCTACTGCCGAAACACCTTATTAGGGCTTTTAACATTAAATCAATTTTTGATTTACCTGCTGCATTCAGAGTTCAGTTTTAAACAACCGTGCCATCCATTATGTCTACAGAGCTGCCCGCGGTCATCTCGCACACCTCAGGTGGCTTCCGCCACACATATTATGCTAATGAGGGCTACCAATTCTGCCATTTGTTGGTAGCCCTCATCTGCATAACCAGTGCAGTGGAAACTGCCCGAGGTGTGTGAGATGGCCGTGGGCAGCTCTGCAGACATTATGCGCGATGGTCGCGGGTGGCTCTGCAGACTTTATGGATGGCGCGGTTGTTGAAAAGTGAACCCGGAATGCAGCAGGTAACTAAAAAAAAATCCATTTAATGTTAAAAGCTCTTATCAGGGGTGTTTCGCAGCAGCTGCTGCACTCGCGGGGTTTTCAGGAGTTTCCCTTTAAAGGGAGACCGTCAGCTTTTAGCTGATTTTGTTTGACCCACTGCAAAAAAATTCCTGCAGAGACCTTTATTGTTTTTAATTAAAAGCACAGTTCCTGACTGACATTAAAAGAATAGTTGTACATTTTTCCCCATATTTTGAGTATTTACCAGCCTGGCTGAATCTCCTGCCGTCTGCTCCACCCACACATGTACTGGTATCATGGTGCCAAAGTGACTGTAAACTTGTACATGTAACGAGTTTGCTTTTTACTCAAAGTTGTGTCAGACACAGGGATTTCTGAGAGAGCAGTTCCCTGGGTGCAGCAAAGTTAGTGCCGTCTTAAAATGAGTGCTCTATAGATCTTCATTTACTATTTGAAATATTAAGCCATGACGCTCAGGATGCTTTTTCTTCTCTTCACTTTAACAGAATCTTTTTTCCCCTGTTTTAGGGTCCCTTCTTGATGCTGCATTTCCTATGCCTAGTATTTATTTTTTTAAATGCTGATCCGTTCTGGACCACAATGACATCAGGTGAGCAGAGGCTCACATTACAAGTTTCAATGCAGGCCTCTACTTATGTAATGTCACCAGGATCCATGACAGATCACTGCAGAGTAGCGGACAAGAGGAAATCAGGGACAACAACGGCCCCTATAAAATTTGCTCAGTGACTTTATCCCTAATGAACTAAACTTGAAGCTTGAAAAGGAAACAAAAAAAGATTATTTCACAGCACACACAAGAAACATTACAGTACAGAAACTCAGAAGAATGCCCACACGCCCAAACTACCAGTTCTGTTAAAAATGGAAGACCAAGCCCTGCTGGACCAGTGGCACTAGGGAAGCAGGTTGTGCTCCCTTGTGGGAGACGCAGGCTCGAATTTGGAATCTGACTTCAAAATGTGTAGGCTGGCGGGGCCTGGGAGCACTGCAGAAGCCACTAGCTCAGGCTCAGTGGGGAGGGCAGCGGTGGATCCCGCTACTCGAGCTCCCCATGACTGGTGGAGCAGCACTGGTGCTGTGGGTGGCCATGCGGCGACAACCCTCCTGCTGTTCATGACAGAGAAGGAGACACACACACACATACACACGACTGACCCTGCTCTTTCTCCAGCTTATCTCCTTGGAGGCATGAACAAGCGCTCCGGCTCTCTCCCTTTGAGTGGACCCCACCGTGATTTCATGGGGTATGCTTGCCAGTGAAGTCCAGAGGAAAGTGGTGAGTTCAATGGTAACTGGCAAGCCATCCCAAAAGGGAGTGTAACAGAAGGTAAGGCAGGAGGAGTAGTATAAAAATAATAAAAATGATTAAAAGTAAAAAGTCAGAGTTTATGTTCTTTACCATTTTGCCTTTCTATTCCCAACTCTGCCACAAAATATGGCAACTATGAAGCTTTTTAGAGCAGATGGAGAATTTATATGTAGACAAATGATTTTATAATCAGCCATGGCCATTACAAGAATAAAATATTTTTCATATAAATAAATTAACACTTTAAAAAAATGGTAGTTTAAATCCCTTTATGCACTGTCCCAAGTCTTGTATTTAAATATTTTTGGAGAACAAATACAGTTACTTATTTAAAATGCATGGACCAGAAGAGGAGCATTTAGTCAGAGCTTGTATCCAGCCGTGTTACAGGGAAGGAATTACAAGGGGAGACTACAGCAACAATAACATGTAAAAGGCAAGGTGCAGTGTTCGTAGCTCAGCAGGTTGCATGCTCAACACTGGAACTGGAAGATCACAAGGTTGTGAGTTCTTGTCCAACACTAGGATCTTGGGCTAACACCCAATACTGACTCTGTAATCCAGCACTTGAAGGTGCTGCACTGTTGGAGATGCAGTCCACTGGATGTAACTTGAAACAGAGGTCCCTTCTACCCATCTCTGCTGGCTGTCCAAACAGACTTTAAATATCCCATGGCACGTTATTAGATTAGGGGGATTTTCCCCAGTGTCCTAGTCAACACTATAGGTAGTTTTATACTACCCGTTCTGTAACGGAATAACTGTTACAGAAACAGTTTACTGTTACCTCCGTTGGTGTGTAAAGTGCAAGTGTTCCGATTCGACAGCGAATGCTTGCCCAAACCACATTACTTGGTTGGCATGGTTCGTCCCGATGTGTTCCGTTTCGTCCTGCTGTGTGTAATGGCCATTCCGGCAGCAGTCAGTCCCATCTTCGGAGTTCTGGGGAAGTGGAATGAAATTATACAAAATGGAGGAGGGAGTTTCTGACATACTGCTGTGTGTGTAAAGTCAGCACAGAACAGAACAGAACAGACTACAATGGCACCACACAGGTAATGAAACCTGTGTGTAAAAGCGCCTTATGTATCAGTAAAACAGGTTCATGTAATCCATGCCCAGAATGCATCTGGGAAATGAGCTATTACACACTTCAGTATGCATTTCCTAGTCACAAAATTATGAATTTAAAGCAGCAATACTAGTTCATTAAAACTTAAATAATTTAGTTGGCAGTTAGGACAAACCAAAACATCAATATATTGGATTTTCATTTTGTTTGTTTCATTCCTGTGGTAAGACAGAGGATTTTGAAGTTCTTAAAAATTACTGCTGCTTTGCCAGGTCCACCCTCATGGAGCAAGCAGATCAGGATGGTGCTGTGCTGTTGACCACCAGAAACATTTGCTGGCAACACCCTGACATATTGTTATTACAAATACAGTGTGTGCAGTTAGTGTGTGATCTCTGTGTAAAAGATTTTCGAAAGTTGTTGGGGCTGCCATCTTTATAGTAGATCCACTGCAATTACAAAAGTTGTAATTAAACAGTCTTAAAAATAGCTGACTGGTGAATAAAGAATCTAAGAGTATCAGAATACATTACTGCTAAAAAAAAAGGTAGGAAGGGATTTGTTTTGCTGGCTAGCTGCTGTAATTATATAAACGGTGTGTACGGAAAGGTATCTCCCCTATCAAGCTTTATATCACCAAATATGAAACTTTCCAGTAGTCTAAACCAGTGCCCACCCCTCCCCCAGTCTTTTTTTTTTTTTTTTAACTAGAGAGTGCATGCCGCAGCTTTCAGGTGTGTGCTATAAGTGTTTATCAGCAAATGTACTTCAAGTGCCCAAGCCCCCAAAGCCACCACCACACCACCAGAGATTGTAGTAGCTAACACTGCCCTGGTTTAACATTACAACAAAAAATTAAACCTTTCGCTCTACCAGTAGCTAATTTTAAACCAAGCTGACCTCATTTTGCATTACGCTAAAGTGACTGATTTTGTGTTACTGTGGTACCATGATACTCTGCTAAAGGAAGATTTGTGAGAGGTACAAAACATTCAAATGTTCAGTGCTAAGGATTTAAATATGCACCACAGTATCTCTCCGACTGTGATCTAGGATACGGATGCAGTACTGCTGGGCAGGTGAATATGACAAACACTAAAATCTATGATCCCTTTCATACAGCCCCACATATGTAGCTATGAAATAGTTTCAGTGGCATATGGCTGTTTATATCATGTAAAGAAAAGCTGCACTTTGCATGACGAAAACAGTAGTCTTCTGATGTAGACCAGGCACTGACAATTTATCATGGAAGGACTGGCTTTGCTGTTCAATTAAATCCAGCCATAAAAAAAAAAATCTACTTAATTTTATATTCCAAAAACACCATTAAAAAACTCTAATGAATTACTTTACTGCTCATCTTTTGGGATGCACAATGGTCATTTAGTGAATCTGAAGATCGACCACTGTATTTCATTTACTGAGTGGTTAAACATGGCTGCAATACCAGCTGCATATCTGGCACTCCTGCACTGCCTGCCTCTCGTTTGTATGTTTAATTATGTAATTCTACATCAAAGCGTTGATGAACTGACGTGGCTTGTCACCTTTCAACGGAACACAAATATCAGGCACGATATCAGAAAGCCGGCAGAACATACTACTTTATGGCTGAGTGTGCAGAGAAAATGAAAAGACAGGAGGAGGAGAAGGAGGGGAGTCAGAGAAAAGGAGAGGGAAACAGAGATAGAGAAAAACAGAGTGGGAAATGTTTTTTATGTCGCCCTGCCAACTCTTCCCAGCCAAACTCTGAGCTTGGTTTAAATGTTGATTATTCCATCTGCCATACTGCAAATTTTAATTGCCGAAAATCAGAGCTACATTAAATCGTGCTCTCTCATTAGTGACAGGCCACTTTTAAACCTGGCCTGTAACACTGCAAGAATAACCTGCGAAATGCAGGTGACAACAAGCTGTCATGCGGTAGTGCCCTGGAGAATCAGATGACCTGCCTAGGATGCTTTGTTACCTGTGTACATGGTACTCTAAGTACAGCTCTGGATGGACTTGGCCCTGCTAACTAGTCTGTAGGTTTCGATGCACTGTGCCTCAGGTTCCAGCACCACAAATATGATTTCAGGAATGAGGCCTTGTTTTTTGTAGAACATGAATGGTAACAAAATGAGGTATAATATTTTTCTTATACTGCACATCACAGTTTGATAAAGCACAGCTTTTAAAAAATACTCCCCAGGTCCTGTTTTTGTTGGTATCACAACTGCATACAATGGAAAGGGGAGTGAATGATCACTAGGGTACTTGCAACATACCATAGGTACATCTCAGCAGACTAGATGAATGGTGATGCCTTTTTCTGTTATCAATGTCTATTAGCCCACAAGATTGTGGGGGGAGTCTTTATTTATGGAGGGTCATCTGATTTCAACACACAGGTTGCCCACTTCTGTGTAAATATGTACATGATATATGGTTAGGACTTATTGTGTATGAAAAGCAGGGGCTGCAGAAATCTTATTGTGCACATTCTAAAAGTTGCTGTGTACATTCTGTAATAAATATTTAGCAGCCCCTAATTAATATTCATCAGCATTGTGCTATACGCCACATGACTGGACAATCAAGACCTGTTCAAACAAAAAAATCTAACCAAACATGGTGGCGGCGTTTAGCAAGCAGTTAATGGAGACTGTTTTGACACAGACTGCCATAGTCAGCTCCGTGTTACCAAACCATACTAATTTAACCTTTTTTTTTGTTTGTTTGTTTTTTTAAAATCAAATGCTGCTGCAAAATTTTCAATGGTCAGCAGTTGATCGGGATTGCACGGATGGACTTAGCAGCACACTGACCTGCCAGCAACCAGGAGCACAATCACAAGGTATGAAACCTTGTTAAACCTTCACAAATTTTTTTTTTTTTTTTAATCTCGAAGAACCATATACTATAACAAATAAAGTATGGGCGCCAATACACAACTCGCCCTGTGTTTCCATCTCAGGGTTGAGATACCAGCATGGACCTCTCGAGCTTCACTCTCAAGGTCCGTATGCTGGTATCTCAATCCCGAGATGGAAACAGGCTCGTTATGTATGGGTGCCCATACTATATTCCTTATATAGTGTATGGATGGAATTCAATGAATTCCTTGGCTTACTGTACCATCGTAGTGACATCAAGAGGTTGTTGTACCCTCTTGAGTATGTCACTACGATGATTCAACAACTCAGAATGCCCTCATGCTTCCATACCCTGACAGCCGCGTCAATCGTCTTTTTTTTTTTTTAAGCGAGCAGTCAGCTCCGTTGTACTGTTGCTCAAACACTATAAAAGACAATGGATGGGCAATAGTGAACAACAATGCTGTGTTCACTTCTCAAGGTTGTAATACCAACCATAGACCTCCCATGCTTCACTCTAGAGGTCTACCCAGTTGTCATGACAACCTCTCCCAGTGAACACAGCACTGTTGTTCACTGTTGCCCATCCATTATCCTCCATAATATGCATGTGCATACATTCTCTATATTTTTGGAGGGATGTAAATGTCAATATCATGTGACTATCATGATATCTATGTAAAAATAGAACAATGTGTTGATTATCAGGATGATTTGTAGTTATTTCTAATTTTAGGAAAAATTATAGGGAAGTGGTTAGGGTTCAGGAATCTAAGTCACATCCAGGGATCCAGAGAGTGACATCCTGCCAGGAAAGCAGTAAAGATCCGAAAGTCAAGACAGTTTATCATGATATATTGTGGTAAGGTATACTGCACAAAAACTGTGATGCTTTTCTTGACACTGATAAATTATAGTCAGTAAGAAATATCATGATTTATCATCACCCGGAGTGATTGTGACATTCTTACCATATAAAAAACACACATACTTTATGTAGAGAGAGAGAGAGAGAGAGACACACACACACACACACACACACACACGCACACACACACTCTAACAGCGTGAATGAAAATAGCCAGAACATGCATTTATTTTGTGCCTGGAGTAGAAATAAATCATTTATTTCCACTCCAGGAGCATCATCAGATTTCAGAACACCTCTTAGAATTCCAAAATGATATGTTTATAACACTTTATTCATTTCAATGAGTTCATTAGAAAGTGCTCATTACAATGTGCATGCAGGGTGGGACAAATCAGTTTGGAGCTGGTGGTCAGTTTGGTCACTGACTTTCTAAATCTGGTAACAAAAATCAAAATTTATAGTGGCTATCCTTTTTAAAGGCTCAAAAATCACTTTGTGGGCTGGTAGCCAGTAACTTTCAAAATCTAGTAGCCAAACCAATATTTTTAGTGGCCATGGCCTATTTGTCCCACCCTGCATGCTTGCAACAATGTACTCCTCTATTGTGAAAGGGAATAAAGATTTTTAATAAAATACTAGGATTTGAGCACTAAGTTCTACCTTGCTACGGAGGCACTGTCATTGTATAAATGACATCTTAGAATAGGGCTAGCAAAAATATAGTTACTTTTATCTGCAGAGTTTGACCTCTATAGATCTTACTCATGAGGTTATATAGGTCAAACGCTGTAGACAGAAAATGTGATATTTTTATCCAACCCATGTCATATCTCCTACATACAGTATACATTTACCTAAATACCTACCTACCACACTAGTGGTGAATACACTGGGAAAAACAAATCATGTTATTTGGGGATAAATATTTATTTTCACTTAAAAGACATATTTTACTTAAAACATGGCACTTCTACTTAGAATTTGAAAATCAAACACACAGAAAAAGGAGCCAGTTAGATACCTTAAATGGGGACCCTAAGCTCCCCTGTCTAAATGCTGCAGAATCTAGAGGTCTCGATAAAGCAGATCACAACAGAAATATATATTTTTTTATTATCAAGTTGGATTTCTTACTTTACACCTGCTTGATCTTACGCCCCTGCCCACCTTGTGATGACATTAGATCCCGATGCCAGCCCTGTGATGATGTCAATAATAGGCTAAGCTGCAGGGGATGTCTAAGCACCAGCACTTTGTTCATTATTACTCTGCAAAGGCACATTTTTGTGCCTAATCTACCAGTACTGCTCGTGCTAACGGGATCGGTACCTATAGACTAAGCGCAAAAATGCACCATTGCAGAGTAATAATTAATGAACTGCGCGCACACAGACATTCCCTGTAGCTTAGATCATTGTTCACATCATCACAGGGCTGGCCATGGGGGATTCTAGTATAGTTAGTTCAGTGGCATGGTGGGGGGGGGGGGGGATGCAGGATCAACCAGATATAAAGTAAGAAATGCAACTTGATAATGACTGTAAAAATTATTTCTTTTTGCAATTTGCTTAATCAGAACCTCTAGGTCCAGCAGCATTTAGACAATGCTGACCTAGAACTTGGGACTCCACTTCACTCTGCTACTTGTTGCTAGGCAATATTGTTGGCAAAATTCCAAAGTGAATAAAAAGCTTATTTCTGCATTAACTATGGAATATCCCCTATATATGCCACAACCAAAGGTGAATAAATTGGATAGATAAATCATATCACTTGGTGAAAATATCAGAACACGTTATTCCACACTTAGAACATTATTTCATTTATAATATTAAACACATAATGGGTTGTACACACAACAAAACACGATGGGAAGTGTATTATGAAGATCTATTCGCACACATGGCATAATTAGGCAAACTGACGCAGGCAGAGTGCCTTCAGCCCCTTAAAATGTGGTCAGATCAGCATAATGCACTGCCCTGAAAAGTTTTATTGCAAGTACAAAATGGGTAAGGTGAAAAAATAAAAATAAAAGCTGTAAAAACAGGAATTTTCTGTTGTAAAAAGAAACATGTAAAAGTTAGTCCCTGTATAGTGGTCAGGCATCTGTCTATCCACACATTCAATATATGGAATTTATCGTGGAGGGTAGGACTTCAAACTTCTGCAGAATTCTAGTAGCTGAATGTTCACCTGTCCCCACACAACAGAAGGCCTCAGTAAATCCAGGGATTCAATGATATATGCGGCAGGGCAAGCAGCAATGATTGCAGGAAGGTAAGAATAGAAGAGGGGGGTCCATGGTCAGAAGAGAGGCTCCCAAAAAAATAAATAAATAAGTGGTACTTCATTTATATGTGCATGTGTGTACTGTGTGTAGGGAGGGGGGAAATATTAATCAATCTGTTAATGCTTTTTATTTGAGAGTTTAATTTTTAGGACCCAAGTCATTATTTTTAGTGAGTAAAGATGGAGCACTTTTATCTTAGCTGTGCATTGTACCGTCCCAAAGCATGGACTCTCACCATCTGGAGATAGCATTTCCCCTACCGATATTATAAAGCATGGATTCACAATGGGAAGGTCATGTCAGATGAATCTAATAGATTTCTTTGACTGGGTGACCAAAGTAGTAGACCAGGGAGGGGTTGTGGACATGGCCTACCTAGATTTTAGCAAGGCATTTGATACAGTCCCACATAAAAGATTAATACACAAGTTAGCCAGCCTTGGAGTGGGTCCCAAGGTGGTAGCCTGGATAAAAAATTGGCTAGACAACAGGACGCAAAGGGTAGTAGTAAATGGAGTCCACAGTGAAGAAAGAAGGGTTACTAGAGGGGTACCGCAGGGTTCAGTACCAGGACCGGTCCTTTTTAATGACTTTATAAGTGACATTGCAGAGGAACTGGAAGGAAAAGTATGTCTCTTTGCAGACGACACAAAGATCCCCAACAGGGTTGATGCACAAGATGGAGTGGAAAGGATGAGAAGGGACTTGGCAAGGTTGGAGGAATGGTCAGATGTATGGCAGCTCAGATTCAATGCAAAGAAGTGCAAGGTAATGTACATGGAAACAAAACCCAGGGAAGAGTACACAATGGGGTGAGATACTGACAACAGTAAAATGGAAAGGGACCTGGGGTAATTATATCAGATGACCTAAAGGTGGGCAAGCAATGTGAGAAGGCAGTAAGGAAGGCTGGGGGGATACTGGGATACATAGGGAGAGGCATCAATAGTAGAAAACAGGAAGTTGTTATCCCTCTGTACAGACAGTTGGTGAGACCCCATCTGGAGTACTGTATGCAGTTCTGGAAACCCCATCTCCGGAAAGACATAGACAGAGTGGAGGCTGTCCAGAGGAGGGCAACCAAAATGGTGCCGGGTCTGCACCAGAAGACATAAGAAGAAAGACTGAAGGAGCTTAATATGTATACCCTTGAGGAAAGAAGGGAGAGAGGGGACATGATAGAAACTTTCAAGTACCTCAAGGGAATCAACAAAGTCCAAGAGGGTAGCATCTTTCAGAAAAAGAGATGTGCAAGAACAAGGGGCACAATTTGAAGATAGAGGGGACGACTCAGAGGTAATGTGAGGAAGTATTTTTTCACAGAGAGGGTTGTGGATGCAAGGAACAGCCTCCCTGAGGAGGTTGTGGAGTCAAGAACAGTGGGGGAATTCAAGAATGCATGAGACAGACATAAGGCAGTCCTAGTGGGGGGTAGGAGGAAGTAAGCTGTTGGTTAACTAGGATCTGCAGCTTATCTGTTAGGTAGGAAAATGGGCAGACTCGGTGGGCCAAGCGGTCCTTATCTGCCGTCACATTCTATGTTTCTATGAAAAACAAATTTTTTATCTCCACAAACGAGCAGTAAGAACTTCATTACCAACTCAAGGCTTCACCACTCGAGTTATAGGACTTACCACTTACTAATAACAAGAAATGTGATATTCCACTTCAACCCATTATGTATTGCACACCTGTCTAAACATCTATGTTATATGTACTATATCTCTATCTATGTTATACATTCTTTGCAAAAAAACTGCATTAGTGCAACATTTAGGGTTCAGGCTAAAGCAAAAATGTAGGGAAATGTGATTTTAGGGTTTCCAACTCTGAAACTCAACCCCCCCCAAAACAAATCAGGGGTGCACGTCTTCCTTGGGGCTGTCAACCCTACAGCTCAGGGTGAGTGGACAGGAACAGTGATCGGAGGGTAGGGGGTGCCACTAGACACCAGGGACAGAAATCATTAACGGGGACAGCGATCGGAGGGTGGGGGGGGGTGCCACTAGACACTAGAGAAGGACAAACCATTAATGGGGACAGCAGTCGAGAGTGGGGGGGTGCCACTAGACACCAGGGATAGACACACCATTAACGTGGATGGAGATCGGAGGGTGGGGATGCCACTAGACACCAGGGAAACTTAAAACATTATGAAAATTTTCATATGAACATAAATATCATACGAAGATTTTCATATGAATGAATCATAGAAAAATGTTCATACTAATGAAAATATCATGAAAATGTTCACATGAACGAAAGTATCATACAAACATTTTCATATACGCTCAATAATATGAACATTTTCATATGATATTTTCATTTATATGCAATTTTGTGTACCAAGTCCAAATGAAAATAGCGGAAGCAAGTCACGAAAAAGGATTTCAAATATACAAAAAAAAACCAAAACACCCATTTCGGTGGTATTTTTCCAACAGTTAAGTGCAGAGTGCAGATTCCACCTAACAGGGTCCCAATGAGCAAGACACATGTCTTGGTCTCTACGCAGGATGTCACTTTTGGGGGTTTTAAAACTTTTTTTTTTGGAAAAAAATGGAAACAAGATGGTGGCAAACGGAAAAGGATTTCTTCCTCACGAAAAAGGACTGGCCCCATATGATCATTTCCTACAGCTATTTTGAATTGCTTACTGGGCATGTTTGAAACTGAAATTTTTAAATGTAATAACTTTGGAATGGATTAATATTTTTTTCACCAAACCAGAGAAAGACACATCTGTGGTCAAAGCCCTTTCTACCCTAAAAATTTCAGACCAAAATTCCAAACTGTCTGGTTGTGAGGTGATGAAAAAACACAGCCTTTTTTACATTTTTTCACTATCTGGATCTCAGAATCTGCACATCTGACAGGAACAAAGCTTGCCACATCAAGAGATCTACTCCCATGCGACTGCGCATGCAAAATTTCGTGCAAATCTGTTGAACGGTTGCAAAGATATTAAAGTGCAAAATCTGAAGTTTAACATAGAAACCCCTGCTCAACCCTAAATATAGTGGCGCTACTGCACCTCTATAACATATACATATGTGTGTATATTATATATCTATATTTCATATATATTTTTGTGTTTACGTTATCTAAATATCTATGCGTATTTCATGGATGGGACTTCTGCCACATAGCAAAGTCCATCAGTTATTTCCCTGTATAACTGTCAGTAAAAGTCCATTAAAAGTATATCCCTGCACTAATCAAAGAACTAAAAGTATATACCTTCCTACAACAATCAGACAATTAGAAGTATATACCTTCCTACACTAATTAAAAGCATATAACTAAAATAAATAAAACCCTATACTAATTACAACGAATTACCAAGCCAATTAACCAATAATACATCAAATTAACATTCCTACCAAACCAGTGAAGACTTACCACTTCAGTATGCCACCTACAAAAAAAACCTCTTGAAAAGAAAACAAACCTATAAATTGAACTACCCCCACACACTCACCTGTAAATTCCCTATTTCTTACCAGTCATGTTTCTCGATATTCCAGCTCTCTCCTCACACACTAAGCCTTCCTTGCTACTGCCACCGACTCCCTCCTCCTCCTGCTACAGTATGGCCCTGCATGCTGCTGTCAAAGACTCTGACTGCTGGAGCTGCAGACAACACATACCACACTGCTCCCGAAAGCAAACAGCACGCCGATTCTAACCATGCTACTCTACCACTAATCATGCCTGGATGGGGATTCTGCCCCACAGGATCCACCACTGTGTATTTCCCAATATCTGATATATTTTGGACCACTTAATTAATATATTAACTTAATAACACATTGTTACCTAAAAAAGTCACACTAAGAACCACGTTGTTAGAACCTTAATACAAATGTAATAACCATTTTAGCAACACATGAAGCAGCAACCTACGAACCACACAAAACCACCACATTACAGAGCTAACACCCTCTCCACTACAGTCACTGCAAAAAAAAAAGATATGTAAAAAAATTAAACTGCACAAAATCAGACTACCCCAGATCACGTACCAAACAGTCACAGACCTGAAAAAGAAAGCAGACCTGTGAAAAGAGTGTCCTTTACCTATCTGCACAAAGTCAACACTCCTAAATTATTTACCAATCATTTTTGCTGCCGCCTCCATGCTGCTCCCTTCCATGCCACTCCTCCCCACAATGCCGCTCCTAACCGCCACTACCTTCGGGCTCTTGGCTTTATGGCTTGTTCAACCCCTCTATGGTAGTATTTCCTAATATCTGACATCAATCAAATTTTATATGGAATATGCAATAGGCTGATTCAAAATAGACACTTTATCTTGCAAATGAGCTTCTGCTCAACGATGAACGTCTGGTTAAATAAAGACTTGATTGATTGATCGATCGATCTTCACGTGTGAGGGGGCTGGACCATAACTCATCAGCAGCAGTGCCATGAGTGAATTATGAAAGTCCTGCCCCTTCAAAAGTGATGATAAACTGCATATTTTTAGTTAGGCCATTAGATATTTGGTTTATACAACATCAGTTTATTAGATGTAACTTTTCAATCTGCTGTTTTTATGAAGCTTTAACTGTTTATCTTTGATTAGAACTGTTGGCTTTAGTGCTGTACATGACTGTTGTGATGTCATTAGCATTATGAAAGCTGCTTATTGTCTCAGTATGTACTATGTACACCCGTCTCTGCAAGATATTATCTTGCTATGTTGGGTCAAGATAACACTTTTTATTTATCAGCACATGCATGTTGCACAAATGTATATTATATAATACAGGTTTGCTGATAAGCTATGTGATAAAACCCCAGATCACCACTAGAGAGCAACAATGGATCAATGACGGGTACACAGTGGAAAACTGCAGCAGTTATCACAACTCTTTCTACGCAACTCGCAATATCACCACTGTGTGCACGTCAACACGCAAAAAAAAAAAAAAATGCTGCACTACATTCCGATGCCGCTCTCAGACTACCACCAAAACAAAAAAAGAACACTGGGAAAAACGGTACTGAAAATACAGCCATGTAATCAGCAAATCCCTATTATATAAAATGGATACGCGATGATTACATATGTGATAACTGACTATCAGCACTCTTGGCAAGTGAGCTCAGGGTTCAATCACTCGTGGCTACACCACTCGTGATAACCTCTGAGCTCACTTGCCACTCGTGCTGATATATCAGCTATCACATAAGTAACCAGCATTGTGTATCCACTTATTATATATACATACATACAACACACACACACACACACACACACACACTCTCTCTCTCTCTCTCTCTCACTCGTGAGTAAAGAGGTTGTAGGTAAGAGTGAAAATTAATCTGCTTAAATAATCAGACCAAGTGAAATAATTTATACAACACAAAGATTAGATGATTCATTATAGATAAGCAGCGACTCTTGATTGGCAAAATGGTAGACATACACAAATAGAAATGTATTTTTATGGATGTACTTGAAAATAAATGCCTATTTTTTTTTTATTATTATTTTTTTTTTTTAATACATGACTTCCTGCAGGTCTAGATAATAGGATTTGTCTTGGTGTCTGTGTATGTGAAAACACACACAGACACACACATTATACAGACATATATACACACACACACACACACACACACACACACACACACACACACACACACACACATATATATACACAGATTTACAACTGTGTGCAAACAGATGCAACGCACAACATGCACAAAATTATATAAAGGATCCCACATGAAAGAATAACTGACAAAAAGACAAGAACCTGCACACCAGTTGTTTGAATTCTTAACTGTATAAGCCTTGAGGGAATACATTTCCTTGGCAAAAAAGCTTTCTGTTTGCACATTTCTGTAACATGTGTGTGTATAAAGTATCATAATTGCACACCAAACAAACCAGAAGTTTTGTAATGCAGGGTTCTCTAACTTCCAAAAGCAACCTTATCAGAAAAATAAAATGCAAGTCAACGTAACAGTACAAAAAACAAAAGACAAATGTAGACTTTGCTTCTATCCACAGCTACAGGAGAAACCAAAGAAGATGTGTGAAAGACGACAATTATTCTACTGCAAGAAGTGGCCCTGAACTACTTAAAGATTTAACCTTTCCTTCCACCTAACTGATGCTATAACAATAGTGCTTAGTGTGTGTCTCAAGGACAAATGATCATTCGGGGCTGTATACAATCCAAGACATGTTATCGCGCCGGCAAACTGTTGTCCTAAAAATTATATTCATTGCTTTTCAAAATGTTATCAACTTTATAAATACCTTTCAGCGAGAAAAATACAGTGCTACTTTATTTTATTTGTAAGGGCATCCGTTATCATCATGCTTGATAAAAAATTACCTATTCTACTCAGTCTAACAATTCCTTTTCATTGAATACATCAGAGGTTTATAGTGCCACAGGCCAGCACTTTCATTGTAATATTTTTTTTTAATTGTCATTTCTATAAACAATTTTAAAACTTAGTTTTGATATTAAATTTCCTTTAACCATACGTTACCCAAAACTGGCATGTGAAAAAAATCTCCTGATATGATCACAATGTTCTAGATATGTATTTAAGAGTCACAAAAACAGGTGTGCTGATTGGTGAGTCAAGTGCAAAGGATTAAAACAAGAAAATCACTGCCAATGTGACATGCATTTGAAGACTTAACAAGGTGGGTATCACAGTATTGGTGGGTCTTTTATGCCAACTGCACTGCTCTAAGAAGCTGGGCAGATGAGGTAATTTGCTCACTTTTCAGGAGAAAAATACATCTGCACACAGCTGCTCAACTTTTTTGGGAGATCAACAACCAGCCCCTACGCCCTTCTCACCACTACTTTGCTCAGTGGGATGTGAACACTGCATATTACACCAATGTGATGGCCAAACACTTACTTACTGGCCCTACAAATCCGGCCCCCCAACTATGTAAATGCACAGATTTTCCAATGCCCTCACCACTAGTGCACAAATCCTGAATACACCTGGGAAGGGGGAGCAAGGAAATATTCCAGTTCTCAGGTCTCTTTCACGATTGTGTGCTCTTATCAGAGTTTGATGACTGCACTAAAACACTGTTAATGGAAATGCAGTGCAGAGGAAGGTATACTTAGCTGCTCATAATTTAAAATAAAATAATCATAATAAAACTCAACTCTGTCATGAATTGACAGGTACAATTGCATTCGTTTTTGTTTCCACTGAGACAATGTACGCTAATACTAAGCGTTTGTGTCTGTGGAACAATGAAAGGGTATACTTTGACTTCCTTTTATAAGCAGTACAGCAAGGAAACAAAGTCAACAGTTTCAATCACAGCCCACTGGGATGGCTACATTCTCCCTGGCTGAGACATGGTCCCAGATTCACAGTAGCGGGCCTGCTGTAACAAAACAAAAAGGCACGGGGTTCAAAAGTCTGACACCTATGCTGGATTTCAACGCACCACATTTACTCATCTTTCCAGTTGGCAGCGAGGACCGGATTACTCGACAGATTAGTAATGGGTTACAAAGCCTTTCACATCTTAGGTTACTGGTTCAAATGCAGCCCAGGTGGTACTGCCTGAAAGCAATTTTGTGAGGCTAAGCTATGGCCGAGATGAACCTCAGTCTAGTTCCTAATGGGAAGGTATCCACATTGGAAAACTAATGTTGGCACTAGTTGCAGGTTATAATTAGAGAACAAGGACATAAATGGTATAATGTATGAACTACCCTCTCACCCACTAGGTATGCAATTGCTCTCTTCATTATAGGGTTGAGATGCACTGAGGTGGCATGTGGGGAAGCATGCAATAAGGCAGGTCCACCAACCCACACTGTACTTTCCATGTAGGACATTCGTCTTCAGTGTTATCAGTCTGCCATATTTAACAGCACTAACATTCACCCCAAAATAATAAATTTCAAATGTAGTAAAACTCTGGTATTTTTAGGTGCCAAATAAAAATAAAAATTCTTTAAGATAGATAGACTTTCCCAGGTGTTCATGCCATACTACAGTACCCTCAATTATCATGCTGTCATAGCACCATATGTAAGCTGCTGTATGCACCTTAAAATATGCATATTTTTGCTTAGTTCTGGTTAATATTTATGCCTTTGATTATTTTTAATTGTTTGTACTTCTGGCTTTTCTTAGTTGTTGCTTTTAGTCAGTCGTCTGTATTCTGACGGTCGTGTTTCATTCCTCTGTAACCTCTTCCACAGGTCACACCTGGAAACATATCTCGACTCACTATGCCACTCTAGGTCTCCAATTTACAAATAAATAAATAAATTTTTTCAATGTGCTATCACAGAATGATCAGAAAAGACCAAACTAATAAAACACAATAGTAGGTTTTCACTCCCACCTTTCTAATTTCACAGTTTATTTCCCCCACACTGTGGTCAGCTGCCCTCCTCAACTGTGGTCACAAATGGTGGCTTCCAAGCTCAGTCATTCCCCTAATCCAGCAGTAAACAGGTCCCATGATTGTGCCCTGCAGCAGGGGTGCCAAGCAAGTCCCAACAGAAACCATACGTACCAGGCCCTCAGGCAGTAGCAACGTGGAGCCCGAAAGTATCCTACAGCTTCATCCTGCTACAGTGCCCATTGTTTACCCTCCTTGATTTGTTCCCTCCCAAAGGATGTCAGTAGTAAAGCTACAGGCATACTCACACTGAGCCCGCAGATGTCATCCCACCCTAAGCAGCCACGCCATTATGTAGCAACAATGGACCACTATCATTGGATAAGAACAGCTTTCTCCCTCCCTCCCTCATCCCCACTCTCTGACACCCAGGGCTTGCCCCGAGCCACCAGTGTCAAAAGCGGCAGCCCTGCCACAACAATAACACCAGCCTCTGAAACTCTCCTCTCTTCTTGCTAACCAATACGCCCATAGTAGGCTCCAGGTCCCCGCCTCAGCACCCCCCACCCAGTGAGTCTAGCCCTCCTTTATGACTACACTCTTTAGCACTTATGACAAAAGAACTGCTGCCCATCAAGTTCTCGCCTCCTTGCATATAGTATTAGTTAATTATTTTACAGACTATATCATCCTCTGCTCCCTACCTGATTCACTCTGTATCCTGTAGAATCTCAAGTTGTTCACTTAACAACCTGTCTGCCTAGCCTGTTTTAAATTATGTGTCTGTATATATTTTTACTTTTGTACTCCCTGTTATTGTAATTATGTAACCTCTGTAACCTGATGTACTCATGTCTTTCTAGGCATGGAACCACCTTGTATTTGCTTATGTACTTGTTACCACTGTAAATGATGTAATGCCCATTTATACAACGGGGTGAGAAAATAACACTATAAATAAATGTGGTTATTTTTACTACTATTGAATATCACTCAGTTGACGTAGACACTGTGGAATATCGCAACGAATATTCCACAATGTCCACATCAGCACATGATATTCAACAGTGGCTACACCACTAACGTGCACTCCAAAAGTACCACGACAGAACTTCTTCACATAATAGGAAACTATTACTTAAACAGACATCACCTAAAAACATTAATTGAATGCACAAATAACCTGTGGTACCGCTACCATCGCAGACGTTGCATTCCTGCTGGAAAAACTGCTCTCTCGCAGACAGTGGTCACAGCCACAGAAAACAGCAAGACTCTATGCAGAAAACAAACAGTGAAGTGAATAAACGATAAATAAATAACGTAAGGTACTACTGCTGAAGTAAGCAAATCACAGTACTAAAACATATTACACAACTTGTATGGCTACAACGGTTTCCGATTTATGTTGTATAAATCACTGAATACTCTGTGAACTGAAATAAGACAGATACCAATAAAATGCCACAAATCTCCCATTAAACTAATTACAGCGCACAAAAATATCCCAAACATGAACTGTGCGTTACATCACAAATCGATGACTGTGACTAAACCAGTAAAATATATCACAGTCCACTAAAATACAAATAAAACAAAACTTAAACTACGAACCTCCAGCAAATGCCAAAACTCTGCCCTGAATGTCAACTCCACCCCCAAATGTAAGCAACCAATACAACACAACGCATCACGCAACCAAACGAGCAACAACCAATAGCAGCTCTAAAAATGCAGCATTCATGACAATCAACCAATGAACAGAACAACAGCTACCCACAGCAACCAACCAAACTGCACAAATGCCCCCACATACTAAAGCAACACCTACTTCATTGATAAAAACCAAACAACGACGGAGAAACCCAGGAACAGTAAAGAACACCACAGCACAGCACTATAGTCCTAAAAAAAACATTAAAACAGAAACCCTATTGTATAAATCACACACATGATGTGCGACTTGTGGAATATAGACAATATTAGTACTCGTGCAGAGTGCCCTGCGATAATATCACTCGTGGCTTCGCCACTCGTGATATTATCACAGTGCACTCTGCACTCATGCTAATATTATCCATATTCCATAGTCACCCATCATGTATCCCCTATGTATTACTACTATGTGGAACCTCTGTAAAAGAGCCTTTGGCTCAAAGGTACTTCCTAGAAATAAATAAAATAAAATAAAACCTCTGAAACTAACTTCTTTCTATACAAACAAGGCATTTCTAAATATTTGCTTGGGAACCCTGAAAATCTGAAAGGGTATGCCAGACTCAAACTAAACATTCTTCTCTATCGTATGTTCTGCCATGCAGAGCCTGTATCAGCCATAATCTCACTACAACAGAGGTGGTATGGCTGAATGTGTGTCTTTATTTTAGTTCTGGCCTGTCTGAACTGGAGTTAACCCTTAGCTTTGCCTTAGGGCACAAGTATGCCAAATGGGCCATAACAATAACAAGTTTCATAGCCTTTCAGTCATTACTGCCCAGTTATTCAGCTTGTCCCCTTAAAACTGCACAACTTAAAATCCTTATTTACTGCACATTTCATACTGAAAGATCCTCCAGCTGATAATG